>ML663013.1:5639699-5938650 GCA_007570785.1 Antilocapra americana | reverse complement strand
AAGAAGTATTCTGCACAGCCCTACTAACTTACCCTTAAAGCCTATTCAACAGTAATGCTTTCAAATTATGAGGCTGGAAAAGACACTTGAGAGCCCCTTAGACAGCAGGGAGATCAAGCCAGTCAATCCTAAAGGAAATTAGGCCTGAATAACCATTGAAAGGACTGATGCTGAAGCTAAAAGCTCTAGTTCTTTGGCCACCTGATGCAAAAAGCCAACTCATTGAAAAAGACCCTGATGCTGGGAAAGATTGAGGGCAGGAGGAGAAGAGCACAACAGAGGGTGAGATGGTTGGATGGCACTGCCAACTCAGTGGACATGAGTTTGAGCAAACCCCAGGAGACAGTGAAGGACAGGAGAGCCTAGGGTGCCTCAGTCCATGGGGTCACAAAGAGTCCAACACGACTTAACAACTGAACAACAAAAAAAAACCCAGTGATATGTTCCCAGCACCATTCTGAGAACTAGGGGAACAGGCCAAAGAAAATATATCACTATTTCAAGATTTCATAAACATGGGAGCTGAACTGAGACCCCAAACCCAGAAATTTCTCTTCCTATCTTTGTTTCCTACACATCCATTGGTCTTCAGAGCTTATCTTGTACTTTCTTTGCCCTGGTCTCTGCATAGTTGATAAGGAACAATTCTCTTTGCAATATATTATGTACTATTTTCTCTGGCTCAGATGGTAAAGAATCTACCTGCAATGTAGGAGACCCAGGAGGAAGATCCCCTGGAGAAGGGAATGGCTATCCACTTTAGTATTTTTGCCTGGAGAATTTAATGGACAGAAGCTCCAAATCTGTGGGGTCACAAAGAGTCACACATGCCTGAGCAACTAACACTTTTACATTGAGCAATAGAGCGGATGGTGAAAAATAATAATAGCAAAAGAACAAACAAAATAAAATAACTAAATTAAAAAACCTAAACTAAAATAGAAATTTGGCACTTGAAACATGATTGCTTCCCACTACCTATGAGAGAATCCTACAAAGCAGTGGCCTGATGCTCAAAGACATAAATCCATGGTTGGGATGACCCCAGCCCAGTGAGAACCACCCAGCTTCAGAGCAGTTGTAAAAAAAGCGAGGCTAGTTTTCACCAATGGACTACATCATTTCTCCTTCCTAACTACAATTTCCTCGAATCAACTTACAGCTTCCTCAGCCACCCTCTTTTTAACTCTACATAGTGGTGTTGCAAAAATGGGAACACCTTCTTGTCTAACATTTGGAAATAAATCGTCCAAGGAGACACATGTACTGACAAAACAAAAGGCATTATTGGGAAGGGGGCGCCCGGGTGGAGAGCAGGGGCCCCGGGGAACTGCTCCGCCATGTAGCTCACAGTCTCGGGTTTTACGGTAATGGGATTCGCGTCGAGGTTAATTCTGGCCAATCACCTCACTTGACGCATATTCGATCTGACTCAGGATCCTTCCTGGCGGTGCGAGCATCCCTCAGCCAAGATGTATTCCATTGAGAAAGATTCTGGGAGGTTGGTAGGGCATATGGACTGGCATCTCCATCCTCCTTCCAGCCCCTCCCAAATTCTCCTGGTTACTTTTTGGCATAATGAACTGTATTCATTATCAGGACCTCTTACTCCAAGATAACTCATGCAAGTGCCTGGCCAAGGCGGGCAGTTTCAGCTAATGGTTCCCTAACCTTAGTGACTCTAAAAAGAGGCACTCTGAAGGCATTGCTGAGAGCCCAGGCCAGGGTAGAGACTCTATGAGCCACAGTACAGAAGGACTGGCTTGGGCTGAGGCAAAATGAAAATCAGTATTTGGGGGTTCAAAAGAAGAGTGGCCACATTGAGTTCATCAAAGGGGATTAGCAGAGAAGAAGGAAACTGTAGGAACAGGAAAAGAAAGAATGGGGGTATCCCAAGAAGAATATCTAGCCTACTCTTAGATCACAGACCAGGTCTTGGGGCAACCCTGCACTTCTGATGTGCATGGCATATTTGTTTGGGGGATTCACTATCAAGTACCGCTCCATTGAAAACTAAAAGTGCTAGTTGCTCAGTCATATTCAACTCTTTGCGACCCCCACAGACTGTAGCCCACCAGGCTCCTCCGTCCACGGGATTCTCCAGGCAAGAATACTGGAGTGGGTTGCCATTTCCTTCTCCAGGGGATCTTCCCGACCCAGGGATTGAACCTGGGTCTCCTGCATTGTGGGCAGATTCTTTACCATCTAAGCCACCAGGGAAGCCAATAGTGTGACAACACAGTGAAAAAACATGAATCCAAACAGTGACATGATAAAGCAGAAAACACACGGTGTCATATTAGTCAAAGATGGGAGACTGATTTCTGAGGAACCAGAAAATATTTCTTTCTTTACAAATATTTTGTCCTTCTAATTGGAGGATCAATCCATAACACAGCAAAGGCCACATTTAGAGCAACAATGCACATCAGGTTTGAGACCAAAATCCAGTATAAGTTTAGATACAATTTCATAGATAATAAGAAGCCATTCCGTTTCTTCTAACAAGAGGGTATGGTGTCAAGGATGGAAAAGTGAGAGGAAGAATTTGAGCAAAGAATTGAAACAGGAGGAAAGGGGGCAGAGCACAACTTTTAAAGGAATGACATAGCCATAGGACATGACAAAGATTGGTTAGAACCAACTAGATCCAAGGGGGCAGGGGGTTTGATTTCCAATAGACTTTGAGCCTCATTACGTGCTCAGTGTAATATATTAGCGTAAGCTAAGTGACACACCCACCAGTGCCAGGACAGCCCTGAGGCCAACCATAAAAGGCCAAAAAGTGGATGGTGGTCCAGCTTCTGGAAATCTCACCCCTCCCCTGAAATAACAATAATCCTCCCTGGCCTGTGAAATTTATTGTTGTTCAGTCGCTAAGTTGTGTCTGACTTATACAACCCCACAAACTGTAGCCCATCAGGCTCCTCTGTCCATGGGATTTCCCAGGCAAGAATACTGGGTTGAGTTGCCATGCCCTCCTCCAGGGGATCTTCTCAATCTAGGGAAGCCCAGCCTATGAAACTACCCAGCTCATAAAAGCTAACCACAGCATATTTCAAGGCCTCTCTAGCGCGCCTTCTGTGAGACTCCACACTCTATCTGTTCTCTCTAAATAAATCCACTTTTACCAATCACTTTGTCTCCAAACTTCTTACAAAGTAAGAACCTCAAATTCACCAGGAATAGAATGAATAAAATTTGATGATAAACAGGCCGGTGATAAAGGGCAAAGGAAAAGGAAGAGTCAATGATGGCCTGGAATTTTTAGCCAAGGTAATCAGGAGAACCATTAACCCGGGAAGGAGGGGAATTGAGGTGTTTAGAGAAGATAATGATTTTGATTGGGGACATGCTGAGCTTGAGATGATAGGGACAAAGCTACACAGAGCTATTCAAAACACTACTGGAAACACAGATTGAGGATTCTGGAGGACATCCAGAGTTGGGGTGTATATTTATAAATCACTGTAGTAGCAACGCCAGTTGTAGCCACAGAAACAGGGGATGTCGTGAAGAAATTCAATGAAGAGCTGAAGAGAGAACTGGCCCAGGAAAGCATCTGAACTAGAGGGAAGGAAACCCCTAAGAAACTCTGATAACACGTCGTCAAGGGGAAGGAATTAGAGGGGGTTCAGTTTAAAACTGGAAGTCGCTAGGTTTTCCAGACACCGTGTTTTTCAAACTGTGGGTCATAGGCTGTAACCCAACTGTTTGTTGTTTTTAGTCATTCAGTCGTGTCTGACTCTTTGACATTCCATGAACTGTAGCCCATCAGGCTTCTCTGCCAATGGAATTCTCCAGGCAAGAATCCGGAGTGGACAGCCATTCCTTTCTCCAAGGGATCTTCCTGACCCAGGGATCAAACCTGGGTTTCTGCTGCATTGCAGGCAGATTCTTTACCATCTGAGTCACCAGGGAAGCTGTAGGTTGTGACCCAATAGGAACTGTAAAATCAGTTCAGCAGTTACTAACTAGTTTCATTAATGGAAATGAATAAATTGGAATGGAATAAAATATATCAGAGGTATCTCATGCAGCAAAGCTTAGCAGTGATCTGGGAAACCTATTTCAAGGCACGCACACACATTGTGTGCCTACTGGGAAGATGATATAAATAGCTTCCTTTAAAAAAAAAAAAAAAACTAAGCTTGTAAAAATGCAGGTTAAGGTATAGGATCCATATGAGATCTAAACAAGAGCAAACGACTGGAATAAGCTAATGAACTTATGAGCAAACACAGAAAGCATTTGATCTCCTACGTGGTGCTGGGACCCAGGCATTCATGAGAATGTCAGCAAAAGCCTCTGTAGGTTCGCTCTGTCTGGTGGATAAATGTCTGGAAGACTGGTCCACTGCCTGAGCACTGTGCTATGCTTCTCCCCTGCGCCCCTGGTGTAACACTAAGAATGTAAAACCAACTACTTTGCCAACAATGGTTAAGCCAACAAAAAAGCAAAAATGCAAGCAGCTAAAGTTTAAACCAGGAAGAAAATGAGTAAAAGTGAGTTACTTCCACTCTAAGAAATCAAGGCCACCGCACTGAAGGAATGAACTGGTGTTCTAGACTGCCCCCTGCTGGACACGGACGTTCGGCACCCCTGGTTCTGGTAGTTTCACTGGTCTATAAAGATTCTTGAGATGCCACTACTCTGTTTAAACCCACGTCATCATCCCATGTGGTTTGAACTGCTCCTCATGCGATTAAAACTAGAAATGCCAAAATTTCTTCCTCTGTCGACTCTCCCTGAGTTTAATCACTGAATGGGTCATTTAATAAATTTTTGCAGAATATCCTGCTCCCAGAGAACTACAACAGGCAAAGGAGAAATGGGATGGCTTCCCCCCTTTCCATTTCACATTGTGGGGGTAACTCAGTCAAGATTCTAGAGGTCACTATGTGCGGGCGTGCTGTCGCTTCAGTAGTGTCTGATTCTTTGCAACCCTATGGACCGTAGCCCACCAGGTTCCTCTGTTCCTGGGATTCTCCAGGCAATAATACTGGGGTGGGTTGCCATCCCCTCCTCCAGGGGATCCTCCTGACCCAGGGATCTAACTCACACCTCTTAGGTCTCCTGAATTGGCAGGCCAGTTCTTCACCACTAACTAGCGCCACTTGGGAAGCCCCTCTTGAGGTCACATGTCACTTCAGTTATCCTGCTCAAAAAAAGCTAAGTTTAAACCATTGCCAAGTTTGTATATATTCCCTTGTCAAGAGTTAGCAGAAGCCACAGAATTGCAACAATTTAATTTACGTCTTCAAAATGAAATAAATTTTAAGAGCTTTTACAATAGCCTTTAATAATTACCACCATAATTTGGGGAGTTCCCATAAATGTCAAATCCTATGCTAAGTGTCCTACATCCATCATGTGTAATTTCCCCAGGAATACTGGAGGGTTAAATGACGAGTTCTATTTTACACATGCAGCAGTGAGGTTCACAAAGAGTAAATAACCTGCCCAAGTTCCAGCAGCTAGTAAGAGGCAGCACTGAAATAGTAGCCCACATCTCTCTATATGTAATCACGTACAGCTCTTTCCACTTCTAAAACAATGCTAGAAGGGTCTTCCCTGGTGTTCCAGTAGTTAAGAATCCACCTCGCAAGGCAGGAGGTGGGGATTCAATCACCAGTTGGGGAACTAAGATCCCACATGCCACAGGGCAACCAACCCCAGGCACTGCAATGAAAAGTGCTAGAAGCAATCTAAAACATCTCTCAGTGCAGATGACTGGCGCAAGGTCAGACGATTAATCTGTCACAGAGTCATTACAGCTTCTTCGCCTTGAGTCAGGGCTTAATTCAAGGTTCTACATTTTACAGTTTAGCTGAAGCTTGAGTGGATATAGATGTTCAAAGGTAGTCATGGAGACAAGGATGGAGAAATCATCTGGTACCAACCCACAGAGGTTTTGAATGCCGGGCCCGAGTCACTGAATTAGGAATTTAAAAGGCTGGGGTTTGAAACTTGGATCTGCCGCTTTTGTGGTCTTGTGTTCTGGGGTTGACTGGATCACTCCAAATCTCACAGCAGCCTCACCAGTGAAGCAGATTTAATACAGCCTAACTGATAACAGTAGTGTTAAGAAGGAGATCAAAGAAACATTCAATTAAAATCTGCCACAGTCCCTGGAACATATCATGAACTTGAATGGCATCTCTAGTAGGACTACTACCAAGGAAGGAAGTGAGGGTTCATCCCTGTATATGTGTTTGCAGATGGCGAGCTGATAAGATTGTCACATGGTAATCAGGAGAAGTCCCTGGAGAAAAATGGATTTCTTCCCCTTGGAGAAAAATAAAATAACCAAATTATTTCATGGAGGTCAAGTATTCTGTAACTTCAAAGATCTAGATATAATGATGGTGATCTATATTAGTTATCTATGTCTATGGGATAAATTACCACAGACTTAGCAGCTTAAAACAACACTTTCTATCTCGCAGTTTTTTCCGGGACAGGAATTTCATGGTTTACTAGATCCTTTGTTTATGGTCTTTCAAGGCTGAAGCCAAGGTGTCAGCCAGAAATGTATCCTTGTCATCTGAAAGCTCAGCTGCGGAAGGGTCTGCTTCCTAGCTCCAACAGATCGTGGACAGAATCCATTTTCTTGCAACGGTGAGGCTAAGGACCCTGGTGTCTTTGCTATTAGTCAGCTGAAGACCATTCTCAGCTCCTAGATGCTATGCCAACAAACCTGTCTGCTAACTTCATCATTCATGAAGTTTTTATAGGCAGTATGTACACAAAACAAAGTCTTCTAGAACACAGTGCAATCATGGGGGTAACACGTTCTCACTTTGGCCATATCCTATTGTCTAGAAGCAAGCCTTGGATCTTACCCATTCTCAAGGGGAGCTGTGCTCAGTCACTTACTCCTGTCTGATTCTTCACAGTCCCATAGACTGTAGCCTGCCAGGCTCCTCTGTTCATGGAATTTTCCAGTCAAGAACACTGGAGTGAGTTGCCATTTCCTTCTCCAGGGGATTGTCCCAATTCAGGGATCCAACCCACATCTCTTGCATCTCCTACACTGGCAGGCAGATTCTTTACCAATAGCATCACCTAGGAAGCCCCTGAAGGGGAGGGGATTACTCAAATGCAGAAACACCAGGAGACAGGGATGATGGGGAGCTACATTAGAGTTTATACAACACCCCCTCTTCTTGCAATCTTTGATATTTAGATACTAGGACCCTGACATTCTCCTAGCCAAGACATGACCCTTCTTGGTCTTCTCCTTCCCACAGGATAGAATTACTGCTATCTCAGAAACTGAGCATCCATCCTTCTGTCTACATGCCCTTACCACCCAGATCAAACCATGCACTCAAACTCCCCCATTTTAACTTCTAGAATGCTCTTAATTCGCCCATTCCTCTGTTGTTTCCACCCTAGTCCAAGCACACGGGAGGCTGGTACTTCACAGAGAAATGTAATTTCTAGAGTCACTGCTCCTTGGTTGAAATTCACATTGTATTTTCTATATAATAAGTGTGTATGAACTGCAGAATCATGTTAGATATATCAGAAAATAGAGTTGCACATGAGTAAATGAAAGAAATTAAGATCACCCAAATATCTCTCACCTAACCTCTGTGATAATCCCAGAATGAATCTAACCATATCAACTCTAACGTGTCTGTATGTGTTCAATAACAACCAACTCTTTGCGACCCCAGGAACTGTAGCCCATCAAGCTTCTCTGTCCATGGAATTTCCCAGAAAATAGCTACTCTAGGTCCCCAACAAACTGGTCTTCAGGCTGCAACTAAAATGATCTTCTCAAGGTCATCTGATTAGAAAACCCTCACATCACAACTCCCACAAACACTTTCACTCTTGGCTAAACACCCAAATCTGAAACATGCTCCAAGAGACCCCACCCAGCCTGGGAGCTGCCACCTGCTCCAGCCCAGCCTCAACCCAGCCTCTTACACTCTGTAGTTATGCACCTCTGACCTTTTGCCAGGCTTTGAAACATGTCCTGTAACTTGTCTTCATCCTTGCTAATGACACAGCCTAAAATGCTGAGGCCTTTCCCTCCTTCTTCACATCCCATTTCAGGGGTCACTCCTTCAGGAAAGACTTTCAGGACCTCTAGCGTAGGTCCAGGTCCTCTATTGCTATATTCATCCTTTACCCCTTCCCCTTTTTAAATTTCTCAATTCAGTTTGTAATTTTTCACTCATTTTATGGTTATTTTACTAATGTACGTCTCCCCTTACAGTCTGCAAACTCCAAAAGCCAGAAAACATTTTGTTTTGCCTTATTCTGTGTGTGTGTCTTGTGCTCAGTCACTTTACTCTTGTCTGACTCACTGATACCCGATGGATTATAGCCCACCAGGCTCCTCTGTCCATGGGATTCTCCAGGCAAGAATATTGGAGTGGGTTGCCAGGCCCTCCTCCAGGGAATCTTCCTGACCCAGGGATCAAACCCACATCTCTTATGTCCCCCGCATTGGCAGGTGGATTCTTTACCACTAGATCCATATTCTATCCCCACCATTTAATAGTATTTGATTATAGAAAACCATCAAATATTCACTGAACCTTTTCCAAAAATCAGGCGCTGGTCTAGGGGCTTTATTTTCACTGTCCATGCAGTCAACAAATATTTATTGAGCACTTACTGTGTGCTGAGATACACTGATAAACCAAAGATTCTTGCACTCCAAAGGGGTAAGGTTAAGGAAATAATTAATAGACAATAAGTATTTTTGAAGAATATATTAAATTAGTATTCTCTGTTGTGATCAGTGCCATGGAGAAAAAAAAAAAGAAAAATTAAAAATAGAGTAAAGAGATCAGATGCACAGGGCCAGGTTGCAAGGTTTTTTAAAGTTTGGCTAATGTAAGCTTCATGGAGAAGGCACCCTCCGAACAAAGGAGGGGTGGAAGTCGTCCTATGCATATCAGAAGGAAGAATGCCCAAGCCCTTATAATGACAATAGGCCTGATCTGTTCCAGGAACAGAAGGTTGGACAGGGCAGCTGAAGCCAAAGTGGGTGGGGGCAGAAGAGTAGGAGCTGGGGTGAGGGGTAACAGAGGGCCAGGTGAGCGCTATGAAGGCTTCACCTACAGTCCAGGTGAGGAATTCACTAGAGGATTCTGAGCAATGATATAACATATTTTAAGGAGATTTCTCTGGCTGCTCTATTTTTCAAAAGAAAAAAGAACTCTGAGGAAGCCAGAGTAGGAAGCAGAGACCAGCCAGGGTAGAAACCAGAAGAGAACTTTATGGAGCAAACCAAATACAGCAATGACTAAAAGGGATTATAGACAATGGTCAAATGGGATTTCTCTTGACCCACTTGCAGGAATGCAGGGTTGGTTGAACCTCTGAAAATCAACCGATGTATTAATCCATCATAATAACAAAATAAAATATAAAAATCATATTATCATTTTAAGAGACACAGGAAAACCATTTGATAAAATTCATTACATTTTCATGATAAAAATGCTCAACACACTAGGAATAGAAGATAACTTACTGATATCTGATAAAGGGATAAAGGGATCTCCTTATCCCTGATAAAGTTATCTCTTAAAACCCATAGTTAACATGATACTTCATGGAGAAACAAGACTGGATGCTTTCTTTCTCTGATCAGGAACAAGATTCAGATATTCATTCTTACCACTTCTGTTCAACATTGTACTGGAAGTTCTAGCCAGAGCATTCAATAAGAAGGGAAGGAAGAAAGGAGGGAAAAGCTGGTTGGAAAAGAGGAAGTAAAACTAACCTATCTATAGATGGTTGGGTCTTACATACGGTAAGTAAATTAATCCACTAAAAAACTGTCAGAACTAAAAAGTTCTGTAATCAATACTCAAAAATCAATTGCATTTCTGTAAACTAGCAACAAATAGTTCAAAAATGAAGTTTAAAATAGAAATCTCATTTATAATGGCTACAAAAAGAATTAAATTCTGGGTAATAAATTTAAGAAAGAAACCCAAGGCCCTTACATGGAAAGCTAGAAAACACTGTTTGAAAAAAAAAAATTAAAGACTATCTAAATGAATAGAAATTACCTAAATGTTAGCTGTCTTCTAACTACCGCTGTAGCCCCAGAATTGACATATCCGTAGTCACTGTAGGTCCCCTTTAAAATGTTCAGGGTTCAGCAGGGGTCCCCACCCTGTGGGCCACAGACTAGTACCTCCTGTCAAATCAGCAGTGGCATTAGATCAGAAATAAAGTACACAATAAGTGGAATGCCCTTGACTCATCCCAAAATCATCCCTGCCCTGATTCATGGAAAAGTCGTCTTCCATGAAACCAGTCCCTAGTGTCAAAGGGGTTGGGGACCACTGAGCTAGAGGGCTCTTCTCAGGAAGAATACGGATGTGCTTTGAATTTGGAGCGAACAGAATTTCTTGGCCACTACTATGAGAAGTAACATTAACTTATTTCTCATGCATGGATGTGTCTTCAGTCACTTCTGACTCTGCGACCCCGTGGACTACAGCCCTCCAGGCTCAGCTGTCCATGGGATTCTCCAGGCAAGAGTACTGGAGTGGGTTGCCATTTCCTCCTCCAGAGGATCTTCCTGACCCAGAGATCAAACCCATGTCTCCAGTGGCTCCTGCATCGCAGGCAGATTCTTTACTACTGAGATACCAGGGAAGCCCTAACTTATATCTCTTAACAATTCCCTCTTTACAGATGAAGGGACTACTCAAAGCAAATTAACCCACCTGAAGTAACATTAGAAAGCACCAGAGCAGGAACCTGGCCTCGAGTCTGTCTGACCCCAGCATCTAGCACTTACCCCAGACACCTAGCAACACCGGCAGCCCCAGGGTCAGAAATACTGTATTTCAATAAACTAGCAATGAACAAGGATGACATTTTTGAATACTAATATCTGAATATTAATCAATATTTTTGAATACTGATCTTTTATTGAGACCACATTGCAGAACCTGTTTATTAGTTCCGATAGCTTTTGTAATGGATTCATATGACTTTCTATATACAAGAGCAAACCATCTATAAATCAGATAGTTTTCAGAAAGAAAAAGGTAGGCAGCCCTAGAACTTAATGCTAGATTCTCTCAAGAGCTGGCCATGGGATGCGGGGTTGTAGCAACAGAAACAGAAAGTGGTGGGGGAAAAGAATTATTTAAAATAACAGGCAGATAAAGCAGGAGGACCTTTACAAGAGACAGAACATGTTGCCTGCAGAACACAGATGTCCAGAACACCATCTGGTACAATCCCAGCCTTCTGCCTGGCTGGAGAAGGAAGAGCAGGATGGGTGGAAGCTCACAAACAACCACACACGCACGCACGCACGCACGCACACACACACACACACACACACACACAGCCAGTTACCAAGCAAAACAGATGACAAACGGATCTTTCTCATCACTATTTTCAGAAAGAGAGGAGAAAACAGAAATGGAAACTGAGATAACTACTACACAGTGAAAGAAGAGAAAAACCATGGACACATGGAGCAAAGGTCTAACCAGATCCTGTGCCCAGCATGGAACTTGTCCATTTCACTCTGGAGAAAGAAAAAGAAAAAGTACCGCCCCCAACTCTATCCCGATGCTTTCAAAGACACCTTGTGGGAACTGTCATCCATCACGGGAAATTTTTACAAGAGAAATGGAAACCCTAACCTCAGACAGGTTTGTTAGAACAGCAGTAGGGGATGTGACCAAGGAGGGTCCCCAGTCTGAGCTGGGGAACCAGGAGCACAGCACCACAGTCCAGGCTGGGAGGACCCCACCTGGCCGGTCCTAAGCAGCAACTCAGCAAAGGGGAACCAGTTTGGAAGTACTTCCAAATCCACGGGCAATGGCATCAGGATCAAGGATTCAGACAAAAATTTTTGAGAATCCCCATGACCAAGACAGGAAAGGTTAACTCAGGGGAGCGAGGAGCAAAGCGTGGATTCTAATAACCTCTGACAAACAGGGGGGTCTCTTTGACTCTTGAGTTAGAACTCAATGTGACAGTAATGCTTGAGTTTCTTTGAATTATTCATAAAGTATAATATATATGGCTGAGTACTGTGACCCTATATATATATATATATATATGCATATAAGCGTATGTATATATAAATGTATAATATGCATGCATATATAAAATGTCCATATAAATATATATGTGTGTGCACATAAATTTGTATGTACGTATATATAAATACATAATGAGAACAGCATATAATTATGCATATATATGCAAAATAAAGTGTTACAGAATGTTTTCTGCATTACTGAAGTAGACTAATTGCTGTATTTAGTTGAACTCTTCTAAGTTAAATGCATGCGTGGTACCATCCTATCTTGACTATCTGGAAGCCCAAAAAAGCTGTGATGTCCTATCTCATTGCAAACCACAGAACAGGCAGCTGGCGGATATTTGCTGATCTGATGAATGAACAGAAATGTATCTGATTTTACTCTTGCTGAAGAGCAAAGAGAAGACAGGCCTGATCCTTACCTGACTGGTTTAGACGTAACAGAGCAACACACTTGGTACCAAGGCTTAAAGCCCCCATCAGGAACGCAACCAACACAACCAGCCTTCCAAAGCTGGCTTTCACAAGAGGCCAGCGTGGTGAGACTCCTCCCGCTGATGTGGGATGGCTAGAATAGGCAGATGTATAGGAAGACAAGCAGATTAGAAGTACCAGGGGCTGAGGGGGAGGGGAATGGGGAGCTATTGATGAATCGTCACAGAGTTTTGCTTAAAGTAATGAACATGTCAGTTTATGACAAGAGTTTTTATTTGTTTAAAAGTTTTCAAATGTTTAAATAAAACAAATGAAAACTTTTGCTTAAAGTAATGAAATAGTGGTGATCGTTGCCTAACAGTGAAAATCTAATTAACGCCACTGAATTGCACACTTAAGGACAGTTAAAAATGGTAAATTTTAAAACTTGAAATATAGCTGATTTACAATGCTTTAGGTGTACAGCAAAGTGATTCAGTTTTATATATATATATATGTGTGTGTGTGTAGATATATATATACACACACACATATATATTCGGTTACATATATATATATATTTGGTTTTATATATATATGTACATTACTTTTCAGATTCTTTTCCATTATAGATTAATACAAGATTTGAGTACAGTTATCCAGTTAAAAGTCCCTGCAAGGGACTACTAGCATGCAGTCTTGGAATTGCAAGGAGATCCAACCAGTCTATCCTAAAGGAAATCAGTCCTGAATATTCATCGGAAAGACTGATGCTGAAGCTGAAACTCCAATACTTTGGCCACCTGATGCAAGGAACTGACTCATTTGAAAGACCCTGCTGCTGGGAAAAATTGAAGGCAGAAGGAGAAGGGAATGGCAGAGGATGAGATGGTTGGATGGCTTCACCGACTCAATGGACATGAGTTTGAGTAAACTCCGGGAGTTGGTGATGGACAGGACAGCCTGGAGTGCTACAGTCCATGGGGTCGCAGAGTCAGACACGACTGAGTGACTGAACTGAACTGAACTAACCTCACATTAGCTCTAGAAACCACAAAGAAACTGTCACCCAAATAAAGGGGACTTTTTTTTTTTTTTTTAAAGATTACCAGAAGTGGACTTTCCTGGTGGTCCAGTGGTTAAGAATCCACGTGCCAATGTAGGGGACATGGGTTCAATCCCCAGTCCAGGAAGATCCCACATGCTAGTTGGGGCAACTAAAAAGCCCATGCGCCACAACTACTGAGCCCACACTCTGCAACTAATGAAGCCTGCACACCCTTCTCCACAAGAAAAGCCACTGCAATGGGAAGCCCACACGCTGCAACTAGAGTAGCCCCATAGCCCAGTGCACAGCAACAAAGCCTGGCGCAGCAACAAAAAAAAGATTACCAGGAGTGAATTGCCATGGTGGGAGGAAGGGCAAGAGGGCACTGAGAGTATAAGGGAATGTGGCACAAAGCACACTGCTCAGCTTCACCACGCATGGTGGACAGCACAGGGATTCCTCTAGGTGGGTCAACAAGCCCAGAGCAGAGCTACCAGAACTACCAGCAGAGTCCACCTGCTTTTTTCATCTCCCTTACAGAGACCCTGGCTCTCTTCCCAGACCCTTCATGTACGATGACTCTCACCCTTCAATCTTCATCCGGAAGTGCCATGCAGAGGTTAACGGCTTGCTTAGATTGCAAGGTGAAGAAGTTCTTCTTCTGTTTGCAGTCTTTTTTTTTTTTTTTTGCCTTGGGAATTACTGAATCATTCATATCTATTGTATGCTGAACACGTCTTTGCAGATAGGATAGATGGATGGATGAATGGATATATTATCTTATACAAGTATTCATATATGCTACATAATTGGAAATATACTTTAACATGCTTTTGATTATCTGCAGTAGTGTAATTATACTTCTTAAACCATCATTAGACGTCACATGCTTTAAAGATATGAAAGTGTATCCACTACCATGTGTAAAGTAGATAGCTGGTGAGAAGCTGCTATGTAACACAGGGAACCCAGACTGGCACTCTGTGATGACCTAGAGGGGTAGGATGGGGTGGTGGTGGGAGGGAGGCTCAAGGAGGAGGGGATATATACAGTTAAGACTGATTTGCATTGTTGCATGACAGAAACCAACATAACACTGTAAAGCAATTATCTTCCAATTAAAAAATATTTTTAAAGTATATGCATGGGAGTTTGAAAAAGAATATGAGTTTGTTTTTTTTTTTTTTTTCTAATTTAAAGAATCCATGATTCTTGGAGGAAATATTGTGATGGAAACCAACTGGTGGTTGCTTGGGTAGACCAGTTGATAGAGCATCAGACTTTTAATCTGAGGGCCCAGGGTTCAAGTACCTGTCTAGGAGCCAAAAAGTAAATAAATAAACAAATTAAAATATATATATTTTTTAAAACACTTTTAAAATTTAAAAATGGTGTCTACTACTCTAAAAAGATAATATAATGAAACAAAAAGTGCTGTAGAATAAACACCTTTAAATAATGAAACATGGGAACTATCTTAGCCACCACAGTCTGAAATTTGGGTGAACTGTAAGTCACCCTTGTCTAGAAAGACATCACAGATGACAAAAATGAGGTACTAAAGATTAAGTGGATTTCGGAAAGATATTTTTTCTTATAATTCCTTTGAAATCAAGAGAGAAAGTTCATTAAAAAAATTTAAGTCTCTGATCCATCAATTTAATGACTCTAGTCCTTTCTCTTTTCCTCTACTTAAATGCACTGTCACCTAAAATAAATCCAAGCCAAAATGAGCCTTTAAAAAGGAAGAAATGAAAAATTAAATTGTTAGACAAACCTTCCAAAACACTGCATTTAGACCTTCCAACAACTGAGTCAACAAACTGAGATATGTGTTTAACAATTACCCACATTCATTTGGGGATTAGGTTTACAGAATAATCTTTCTGTTGGAACTCAATCCAATCCCCAAGTGAAGGTCATCTTTTGTCTATGATAAACACAATAATATCTTGGCTCTTTCAAACAGGGCAGTTGTGTAAACTCCCAGGCACGTTAGAATCACCCATGTTTATTTTAACAATCCCATTGGTAGGATTAAATGGGCTTAAAGACTAAATGACTTTGCTAGGGTGGGTTTCCTATATTTATAGAGTGTCTTTTGACCATTAAAATTAGATTCAAATAACATACATAACAAGAAATGATTTTCCTCATAAACATTAGACCAATTGTTTAAACTTTTCTAAGGAGGCCAGAACCTTATATATGTTGCCAAAATCCTGCCTGTAAATTTATTAGTCATATTTACTCTATTGGAGCTACATAACCTGAAGAAGAGTTCATCCAAGAGGGAATAAGTCAGTGGTTGAGTCATGTCACAGTTTCTAAGTACAGTGTCATGCATGAAAGAACAAAGTGTCTGGTGCCCTAAAGAATGAGAAGTTAGCATTTTTTGAAGCACAGGGGCCAAAAAAGAGGACTATCCAGCATACAATCATTCATTAGTGCCCTGTGCCATCAAGTCCTTTGAGTACCATCAGCCAACTACATTCTTCTGCAATTAAACATCATAAAAGCCTCAAGACATTGTCTTCTTTTAGGACAAGAAAGAGAGAGAACCTGTAATTCTAGAGCAGCAGATCCACAAATGTGCTAAACACAAATCTCAGGAGATATTCCATGTCCAGATACATGTGGGACCCATTTCATACGGCAACCTTCCATACTGAAATAGTTGAAGAAATTATGATTCATCTGCACAGAATATCTATGTAACTTTCATGAGGAATGATGTTGGGCTATGTATTTTGTTGAGAATGAAAATAAATGAATAAATAAACTTGCATAACTGTAAGTGAACTGTCAATATTAAAAAATAAAGTCAACCACAAAAATGTATGTGTGTACAAGGATATGTATGTTTACAGCCCATGAACATATATGTACAACTGGTAAGCCTCAAAAAGACTAGAAAAGTATACGGCAAATCATTTTCAGCAGCAAACGCCAGGGCGGAATGGAGTTGGCATAGAAGAGGAGTATCTCATCATTTTTCTAGAAATTTCTATACTATTTTAGGCTCTTATAGCACTGAGGTGTATATCGGTCAGTGCAGGCTGCCATTAACAAAACACTACTGACCAAGTGGCTTAACGCAAAAAATGTATTTTCTCCCAGTTCTGGGGACTGGGAGTCCCAGATACAGGTCTGACAGGGCTGGTTTCTGGTGAGAGCACGCCCTCTGGCTTGCAGACAGCCACCTTCTTGCAATGTCCTCATCTGGCTTTTCCTTGGTGCTTGTACTTTCTCTCTCTCTCTCTCTCTCTCTTTTCTTACAAAGCCACCAGTCTTACCACATTAGAGCTCTACCCTTATAACCTCAGATGTTGTTGTTCAGTCATGAAGCCACGTCCAACTCTTTGCAGCATGCCAGGCTCCTCAGTCAAATTCATGTCCATTGAGTCCATGATGCTCATTTAACCTTAATTACTCATAAAGACCTTATCCTCAAATCTAATCAGTCAAATGGAGGGGTTAGCCTTCAATTACGACTTTTAGGAGGGACAAAATTCAGCCCATTGCAATGTGCTTCTTTAATGGACATTATTAGTGGCCTGATCAGCACTTATTTCCACCTAACACCTTCCAAAAAGAACCTCAGCTGTCTGCAGGTATCTATCTACCTATCCCATGCAGAGCCAGGTGCTTAAGGGAGGCTCAGCCATCCTCCTTGCTATGAGTTAGTTTAGGAGTAAGGCTAAGAACCAATCCAGCCAAAGACCTGTGGGAGAGAGTCTATGGGTAGATTTTGAAACAAGTTGATTCTCTCCAAGAAAAAGCCCTAGGAAGAAATGGCCGCTCCTCTTCTTAAGGATACTACCACCATAGACTTAAAGCCTGTACCTGCTGCAGCCTGGAGAAGGAAATGGCAACCCACTCCAAGATTCTTGCCTGAAAATTCCCATGGGCAGAGGAGCCTGATGGGCTACAGTCCGAGGGGTCCCAAAGAATCAGACATGACTGAGCACCTGAGCATCCTTGCCGCAGCCACGCTGCGGCTAGTCTGAATACAGAGTCACCTCTGACGATGGCAAAGGCCAAGGGGGGAAAAGCCTGAGCCCATGGTGTCATCACCAACCCACAGAACCACCCATCTGACATCTGTACTTCCAGCCACACGAAAACATCACATTTCTTGTTGCTCAAATCATTATAAGTCATAGAGCTTGTACTATGTGGAGCCTAAATCAGCATAAATGATGCAGTTTCTGAGAAATAATAAAAAACATATCCTGTGAAAGACTTTCAAAAATCACCCTCTTAGCAATTTACAGCACATATCAGTTCATTAAAGACTCTGAGAAATCCCAGAGTTAAAAATATCCCTATTGTATTTCAGCTGGAGCACCCCACACTTATTTGATAATGGGATCTTTTTATATTCTTTTCAGTAAATCCTATTGCCCTCAACAAAAGAAGATCGCTGTCCAAAGATACCCCTAGGGTTTTGCTAGGATAGACTTAGCAATGTGAAAAAATGACAGAGCTGAGCTCAAGAAAAAAAGGGGCAAAAATTCCCTAAGGTGGGGAATGCTTGAGGGACTTTTAAAATCTGGAACATCCAAGATTCAGTTTTTTTCTGCTGTGCTGCTGTGCGGTTTCATCACCATCACAACCACCTTATGCCCCAAGTCTCCAGTAATTCTTGCCAGGTGAACATTTACACGTGAATGCTGGGAGTAAAAAGCTACTGGATTTCCCACCAGATTGGGAGTTGAATTCCCCTTTAATCTGAAGGTCATGTGATCCCAGCAAGCGAGTTGATTTTCAGGTCTTCAAGAAAGCTGCCTGTGTAGTTCAATATTTTAAATTTTTTTCTAGGTATCCCTTTGGTAATGGAATTATGTCTGGAGGCTTTTTGTCTGATGAATCTGATGAACTAAGGGATACTAACTAGGTATGAAGAGCAAATAAAAACTATCAAATCCTCTGAAAAAAAAATAGACAGTGCAACATGACCTCACCTTCAGAGTACTCACAGGGAAGGGTTGTCTGTAGATGTGTATCTCCTTAGTTCCAGGATGACCACAAGCAAATTCATCCAATCAGAACTTCAGAACATCCTATCCCCATATGCCTCTCACTGAGGTACCCTCCAATGACCAACTATCATTTCAGGGATTTTATAAGTGTTTTTGTGCTATAATGATTAACACTTGTCTTTCCCTATTACTTTATAAAACCCATCAGGACCGAGGCCTATCTATTCCGACTCACCATCCCATTCTGGGTGCCTACACCATATTTATTCAGTCTAGAGTAAACACTCAACTGTGAGAAGAAAGAATGAACCCATCAGTGAATGAGATACTTAAAGACCTTCGTAGATCAACTGAAGAAGCGAATCCTTTCTACACTTCATGCTTAGTGACTCTCATAAAAAACATATCTATTCCCATCGTAAAACAATGTCTCCTAGTGGAAAAGAACACATCAAAGACAGTATATCCATATCAGGTTCTGCAGAAAAACCTCAGTGACAAATAATAGAAATATGTCTCTTGCCCGAGACCTTACTAGCTTGTTCTTTTCATGCCTATTTGGACACACAGGATTAAATTACTGTAGAGTGAATTTTCAGGTTGTGATACCTTTGATTTGCCTGTACCTTGCCCACATACTGCCACATATCCCCTTCATGTTATCTACCCAATATGAGATCAGGAACTTATTCGATAATTCATCCTGTCTCTTGGGTTATCACCAAGGTTATCATAGGTTAATTAACTGTAAAACTGGTTAGTGCTTTAGAAAGTCGGATCTCCCAGTACAAAGGGACATAATCAGGAAGCCCCGATCTCCAGAGTGCTCTACTTCTAAGAGCATTTTTGCAGAAATTCAAAAGCCCATTAAATGGACTGATCTTCTTTCGGATATGGGAAACAATGCTATCGTCTGGCAGGGCAAACGGGGAGCAGAAGGGGGAAAACATGGGAGAAAGAGCCCAAGACCGCAACCAAGGAGACATCGCACCCGGTTCGCATGTGTCCCGCCTTTTTCTGTAAATGCTGAAGCGTCGTAGACCCAGACAGTTTGACAAATGAGTAGGCTCAAGGAGAACTAAGGAGGATGATTAAGGAAGTGGAATCATTGATATATGAGGAGAGAGGCTTTTGAAAAATCCAATTATGAAGCAACCCAGCCAAACGATGAGTTTGCTGAGAAAGTACAGATGTACTTCTGGTTTGTACTTAGAACCAACCCCAGAGCAGGTTAGGAACAAAACGAATTTCTCTCACAGGATGTGTGTAGGAGTAAAAGGAAGAAATTTAAAAGACGTGGAAATCAAAAATCCCTCCCAGTAGAATGTGTTATTCTGTCAAGATCTCCCCCTGCGCCCAGAGGTCTCACCTCCAGAGAGAAGATTTGGAAGCAGACCTCAGCTTCCCTCTCCTGTGTTGCTCCCTGGGCCTGATGGACTTGTCAGAAGGACCCTGTCATTGCCAATTCGTGCAAGTGTTCAATGCAAACAGCTTTCAAGTTTACAATAGGACTGTGGCTAGAATAAACAGAGAAAATATTCCAAAATTAACAGGTCTTGAACAACCTTCAAAATCTAGCTAAAAGCCTGGATTAAGAGTACGTCAAGCATCATCTATTTTTTAAAAAAATATTTTTGTAATCTTTTTTCTTAGATGGACCATTTTTAAAGCCTTTATTAAATCTGTTACAATATGGTTTCTGGGGTTTTCAATGTTTTCGATTTTTGGCATGTGGGACCTTAGCTTCCCAACCAGGGACAGAACCCACAGCCCCGTGCACTGGAAGGCAAAGTCTTAACCACCGGACTGCCAGAGAAGTCGCAGGCACCATTCTTTACACACTGGTCTTCCTGCTGTGTTGAACCACACAGCCTGGGACTTCTTCTGACGTTTAAGTACTACTCCTCTGTGTTGTCAAGCCTTTCCCCCAGAGAGATCCAGGCCCCCTTTCTGTGCCTGCATGCAGGCCTTGAGCACCTCAACCGCGCCTCAAAGCAAAGGTAGCTCAGAACGAAGTGATGGTCCCACCTCCAGCGAGCTGGGGGTTGAGATCAGGAAACACCGTGAGAGGCGGGAGTGACGCCTGCAGTTTGTCACTTTCTGATGCGGAAACGTGGTTCAGTGGCCCTGTTGCATCATTCTGAACTCCAGTGAAATGAAAAAAGTCAAATCACGATGGGTTAAAGACTTAAACGTGAGACCTAAAACTATTAGGCTAGTAGAAGAAAACAAACAGCATAACTTCTTGACATTGGTCCTGGCCATGATTTCTTGGTCATGAGACCAAAAGCACAAGCAACAAAATCAAACACAAAGAGGAGTGCATCAAACCAAACAGCTTCTACACAGAAAAGAAAACAGTCAACAGAATGAAGAGGCAATTTACAGAGTGGGAGAAAATATTTGCAAACCATCTGTCTGATAATGGGTTAATATCCAAAATATATTAGGGACTCCTACAACTCAAGAGCAAAAAAAAACAATTACATTTAAAAAAACTAGTTAAAAAGTGGACAAAGGACTTGAATAGGCATTTATCAAGGAAAACATACAAACGGCCGACAGGTACTTTTTGGGGGGTGGGGAGGGAAATCATTTTGGTTTTTGTGGTTGCTGTTGATGCCACTACTGTACCTGTAGTCATCATTAGGATCTGATCTACCCATATTCATGTGTTTGTTTTCAGGTTACAGACATCATTTTGCATTCAGAATATGCCTTGTCAATATCACATAGCTGGATTTTAATCTCTGTTGCCCTTGTTGAGCTCATTCAGATTTGTCGAGCTATAGATGGACTCCTGCTGTCTTATTTTGTATTCCCCACTTACAGTCTTTCCCCTTGATTCCTTTTCATTTTCTTTCCTGCCTTTCATTTGATTGATAAAAATCTCTTTGATTCCTTTTTTTCCCTCTATGAACTAAAATTTTGTCTTTCCCCCCTTACTTTCCTAGCTGTTTCCTTGGACTTTAAATATACATAATTATATACTAATTATGTATCTACTAAGAATTTTACTTACAAAAATTTTTCATTTTAATTTTTCTGTATGTGTACCTTTTATTTTCTGGCGGTGAGAGATGGGGAGTTGAACAGGGAAGTCACCTAATGATTTTCTCTATTTTCCTTTTTTCCCTAAATTTTCCCCAAAGATACTTGCATTTTTAGATACAAGTACATGGTTATAATTCACGTAAAATTAAAAAGCTTATGTGAAAATAGCTATACAGCACCATACTTCTCTGTGTATTTACATTTTGCTCCCTGAAGAAAACTCTTCAAATATTTCTGCTGTTTATTCTAGTATTTACCACCAAGCTTCTAAAAAATACATTGACATTGCTGCTTATTGAGTTGTCAAGTTTAGACAATGCCAAAGGACTTGCTGTTTTGGGAGATGGCTCTGGCTTGGGTTCCCAAATGCCGTAGTTAACCCCTTGCCTTCCTCCACTACAGAGGAGGAATATAGAATACCTTCCCAGATGCCCTTGAAGTGAGGTGTGGTCATGTGACACAGCTTCACCAATGAGATATAGTCAGGGGGCCCTGGGAGAGTTTATTCTGTCTTAAAAACACAAACTCACTCGTAGAAACAATTGGCCCCATGTCCTTCATCCATGTTCCTGCCCAGAATGTGGAAGCAGTACATGAAGGCAGGGTAACCACACACTAAAGAGGGCTTCCCAGATGGCTCTAGTGGTTAAAAAAACAACAACAACAACAACTGCCCATCAATGCAGGTAGATGCAAAAGATGCAGGTTTGATCCCTAGGTTTTAAAGATCCCCTGGAAGAGGGCACAGCAACCCACTCCAGCACTCTTGCCTGGAGAATCCCATGGACAGAGGAGCCTGGTGGGCCAGAGTCCATAGGGTCACAAAGAGTTGGACATGAATGAAGTGACTTTGCATGCACTCAAAGATGGTGAAACAGAAAGAAAAAGCCTGATTCCTGAAGACATGGGTTGTCATTCTACCAGGATTTCTGAGACCACTCTCGTAGGGTTTTCTTTCATTCATAACAATTCTATTTATTTCACTTTCTACTTCAAAAAGACCAATTATTCTTAATTAAAAATATCATCTCTTACCTTTTTATCTATCACTGTCATTTTAATTCCATTAATCCCTTTGATCTTTTTCCTGCATTCAGGGTGATTATCACATGCCTTTGCTCTGTCAGGTGTTCACTTTTCTGCTAGGTCTTTTCTATTCCTATTCAGTTTCTTTCACTTACGAGAGTTTGTACCTTAAATTTTTTTCTCCTTCAGTAATCTTCCTTTTCAGCTCACTCTGTTGTTTTAGCAATTTATCTTTGAGCTCTTGAGTCACCGAATTTTTGTCCACTTTAAATTCTACACTGAAAAGCACTTACAGAAAACTTTTATTAGTTTCTTGGGTTGGGTTTTCTTGAGCTTAGACTCTTTTGTTTGTTTGTTTTAATATCTGCTTTCTTGCATCTTTTAGATGGTTCTTCCTCCACAATGTTACTTTTCATATTACCTAGAGTGTGTGTGTGTGCTCAGTCGCTTCAGTTGTGTCTGACTCTCTGGAACTGCATGGACCTTAGTCCACCAGGCTCCTCTGTCCATGGGATTTTCCTGGCAAGGATGCTGGAGTGGGTAACCATTTCCTTCTCAAGGGAATCTCCCCAACACAAGGATCTGCAGGTTGATTCTTTGCCTGCTGAACCACCAGGGAAGCCCATTACCTAGGACAATCCCTTTTTATACGTTTTATTTGCTCTATAAAGATGAGTTGAATTATCTATTAGTCCACCCCCACACTATTTGGTACCTCATTAGCTTCCTTTCAGAGTTTCACTTGGAAGTCTGAATGTTCTAAGTTAGATACGTTTTTGCACAGCCTCAGTAAGCTATATCTGCTTCTGTGTATCCTACAGGAAGAGGATAGCGGAACCCAGGTTGGACTAGAGTCGGTGTACTGCATTTATCTGGGCAGAATTAGCAACTGTTTAGAAAGCCAAGCCAGGATATGGCCACATCAAACAAACAAAAATCATAATAAAATAGAATAATTATTCATATATCTGTTGGGCCTCCCTAGTGGTTCAGACAGTAAAGAATCTGCCTGCAATGTGGGAGACCTGGATTTGAATTCTCAATGTGGAAGATCCCCTGGAGGAGGCCACGGCAACCCACTCCAGTATTTTTGCCTGGAGAATCCCATGAACAGACGAGCCTGGCGAGCTACAGTCCATGGGCTTGCAAAGACTTGGACACGACTAAGAGACTAACACTTTATCATTAATAATAAAATATGAAAAGTAGATGTTTATTTGAAATCATAATTCTGTATTCTATATAAATGTTAATATTTAAACAAAAATAAGACACGGTAGTACTTAGTAGTATATACTAATAGATCTAAGCAAATCATATGTATGAGAAATGTTTAACATTTTTATACTATTTCTTTCTGCCCTCTGATAAATTATTTAAATTTTTTAAAGTATTGAATATAACAGTTATGCTCTGTATATATTATGCTATATTAATATCTATTCTTAAGATACTTGAATATAATGCATTGTGACAAAAGAGTACATAGGACTAGTTAAGCAGGCATTATCCATATTTAATTTAAAATATAATATGTTTCTTTTGGTGTCGTGACACAGTAAGCTACTTGTAATCTTTCTAAATCCTTCTCAAACAATACTTCTCTGGATTTCCCGCAGCCTTTAGGACATCCTTTTTAATGTAGTAGTGATAATGACAATAGTCAAATATAAAATTCATTTTGTGTTACAAGCTCTGCCCGTATTAAACCCACATCACACTGATTTCTGGTTTTGATGATGTCAAGCTAAATATCCTCTCCACAAAGCATTCATACATAGGATACTTGCAATTTTATTTACTAGCAACACCAGGTTTTTAAACTTCTAGGAATTAGTTTCCAGTTCTCTACAAATGCTCAACCACATCGTACCTACTGGTTTGTTATGGTAGATCAGTTGTCTGTCCATCAGTTCCTTTGCATCTCTAAATTTATTAAATACCTCTTCTGTGTCTACAATGTCCATAATCTTGAAAAAAATCCAAAGTTAAACCTCATTCACAGGAAATAGTTTTAAAGCCAAGAAGCAGTTTGAATTTGTGGAATCGAAGTTGCAATCCAAATACATTACAGTTTTAGTAAATAAATTGAGAAAGTCCTGTTTAATTTGGCTGCCCTCTCTGTTGGCATTTTTATGAATTCTGAAACAGTTTTATTTCTTTCCAAAAATAACGCTTCTTTTTTTTCCCATATAAGTGCTTTCCACAACCTAAAATATTTCACGTGCAGTCAGTTCATCCTTTTCTAGAACTCCTTAATATCTCTTTAGAGATCACAAAAAAGCTTTGAAGAAACATTATATAAATCTCTCTTTTAAAGTAATCCTTTTCCCCATTTTTATCCTCAAGGTATTTCCAAATTAGTGAAGGAGATTCTTCTTATCTCACATTCGAAAATACTTTATAGCAGGCCAACATTTTAAAACCTTTTATTTTTAAGGCCATGAAAAATGTGTCAAGATGTACCATGCAGTAGGACGCTATTTCCTTTAATTTCTATAAAGTCAAAATTTTATTAATTGCTTCTGCATGTTTTGAGGAAGTTGAAAGTGACAGAAAATTCATTGTGAATAACACTGATAAGTAAATCACATCCCTTTTTAGCAATGTTGTGTATGAGGTGTGCAGAACACTTAAAAGGTAAGATCTTATCCTTTTCTTTGATAAAAAGTTTAGAGATTAAATAGTATCTGTCAGAATTTACATTAGCACTATCTAACAAATAAGCAGACAGATGAGCAAAATATAGTTTTTCTAATTTGCATTTAGACAAGATTACCAACAATCTTTTGTTTTATATTGTCTGCAATTTCATTAGAATTCTTCTTAGAAATCAAGAAGATAGTTTGATGCCTCATTTTCTCAAAACAAATTACGTAAAATCTAAGGAGAACTGTTTTTTTTTATTTCTGTTACTTCCCTTCTTAATCTATATTATAGAAAACTTGATCATTAATAAGAGCTAACAGAATCAGCTCTACAGCGGGAAGGGCCAACAGGTCTACTATCAAATTTTCACTTTTGCTCAACTACAGATCATTTTAATTGCAATATCTGAATCAAGAAAAGTAACTTAGTTTCACAGACGCTCAAGGAAACAATAATGTGTCTCCATTCATACAGTATGTTGAAGCAAATTCAGAAACCACTATTTTCTTTACTTTTTTTTAAATTGGCGTGTAATTGTTTTGCAGTGTTGTAGTAGTCTCTGTCATACATCAACGAGAGGCCACTATTTTCAACTGAGCCCTGGAGACTTGGGGTAGAAGAAAAGCACTTAAATTGACTTAGAAGTACTTGACTGTCTCATTACAGATTTGTGAGATTCAGTCTCCATAGGTGCTTTCCCATCCCTTCTCCAACATGCACGATCCCAGTTTTTTCTGCATATTGTACATTATGTTTGGCTTGGTTATCTATCTTCCTAATCCAGTTACAGGTACCCTTCCATCTGTCATTAATCTTATACTGGTCATTCAAAGCTCTATTTCAAAAAGATACATACACTCTTGTGTTTAGAGCAGCACTATTCACAATAGCCAAGATATGGAAACAACTTAAATGTCCATCGACAGATGAATACATAAAGAAGATGGGGTGTATAAATATATACATAGAAACATATATGTACCCACACACAGTGGAGTATGACTCAGCTATAAAATAGGATGAAATAATGCCATTTGCAGCAACATGGATGTAATTAGAGATTATCATACTAAGTGAGGGAAGTCAGAAAGAGAACGATAAATACCATATGATATTACTTATACATGAAATCTAAAATATGACACAAATGAACCTGTCTATGAAACAGAAACGGACATAGAGAAGAAATCTGTGGTTGTCAAAGGGGAGAGGAGGTTGGAGGAGGGATGGAGTAGGAAGCTGGGGTTAGCAGATACAAGCTATTATACATAGAACAGATAAATAACAAGGTCCTACTGTATAGCACAGGGAACTATAGTCAATATCCCATGATAAGCCATAAAGGAAAAGAATGTTTTAAAATGATGTGTATATATATATATATATATATATATATATATATATATATATACACACACATATGTATAACTGAATCACCTTGCTGCACAGTGGAAATTAACATAATGTTGTAAACCAACTATACTTCAAAAAATTGCAAGGCCATTTTACTTTCTTCTTCAGTGATATCTAAGTCATGCTGAAGCTGGTACAGTATTGTGATCATTCTCATTTTGTTATCCAAACTCTCAGAAAATCTGGTCACAATGTTCACAATGTTTAAACCAAAGCGGGATCCTGCATGACCCACCTCCCAGAATATCGGATATAAAAGCACGAATAAACAAATGGGACCTAATTAAAATGAAAAGCTTCTGCACAACAAAGGAAACTACAAGCAAGGTGAAAAGACAGCCTTCAGAATGGGAGAAAATAATAGCCAATGAAGCAACAGACAAACAATTAATCTCAAAAATATACAAGCAACTCCTGCAGCTCCATTCTAGAAAAACAAACGACCCAATCAAAAAGTGAGCCAAAGAACTTAACAGACATTTCTCCAAAGAAGACATAAAAATGGCTAACAAACACATGAAAAGATGCTCAACATCACTCATTATCAGAGAAATGCAAATCAAAACCACAATGAGGTACCACTTTACACCAGTCAGACTGGCTGCAATCCAAAAGTCTACAAGCAATAAATGCTGGAGAGGATGTGGAGAAAAGGGAACTCTCTTACACTGTTGGTGGGAATGCAAACTAGTACAGCCACTATGGAAAACAGTGTGGAGATTCCTTAAAAAACTGAAAATAGACCTGCCATATGACCCAGCAATCCCACTGCTGGGCATATACACTGAGGAAACCAGAATTGAAAGAGCCACGTGTACCCCAATGTTCATCGCTGCATTGTTTACAATAGCCAGGACATGGAAGCAACCTAGATGCCCATCAACAGACGAATGGATAAGAAAGCTGTGGTACATATACACAATGGAATATTACTCAGCATTAAAAAAAAAATTCATTTGAAGCAATTCTACTCAGATGGACGAAACTGGAGCCCATTATCCAGAGCGAAGTAAGCCAGAAGCAAAAACAACAATACAGTATATTAACACATATATATGGAATTTAGAAAGACAGTAACGAGAACCCAACATGGGAGACAGCAAAAGGAACACAGATGTATAGAACAGACTCGTGGACTTTGGGGATGAGGGTAAGGGTGGGATGATATGGGAGAAGGACATTGAAACAAGTTAATTATCATATGTCTAATCAATCGCCAGCCCAGGACTGATGCTCGGGGCTGGTGCAGCGAGATTTCCCGGGGGGGAGGGAGGAGGGAGGGGGGTTCTGGAGGGGAATCATATGTAAACCCATGGTGATATCATGACATTGTATGGCAAAAACAATAAAAAAAAATAAAAATTAAAAAAAAAAATTCATTTGAATCAGTTCTAATGAGGTGCATGACACTGGAGCCTATTATCCAGAGTGAAGTAAGCCAGAAGGAAAAACAACAATACAGTATACTAACGCATATATATATGGAATTTAGAAAGATGGTAACGAGAACCCTGCATGCGAGACAACAAAAGGAACGCAGATGTATAGAACAGACTCGTGGACTCTGTGGAAGAGGGCAAGGGTGGGATGATATGGGAGAATGACATTGAAACATGTTAATTATCATATGTGAAACCAATCGCCAGCCCAGGGTTGATGCTCGGGGCTGGTGCACCGAGATGTCCCAGGGGGAGGGAATCGGGAGGGAGGAGGGAGGGGGTTCTGGAGGGGGAGCATATGTAAACCCATGGTGGTTTCATGTCATTGTATGGCAAAACCAACACAATAAAAAAAAATTTTTAATAAAATTAAATTAAATTAAACAGACTGTTAACATTCACAATTACAGTGTCCTTATATTCACACTTGTGTCTCATCACCCAAAATAGTCCAATAGTCCTTTATTATGAATCACAATTCATGACTGCCAACATCAGTGGTCAGAGGAAACAATTGTGACTACAGAGGATACCCATTTACCCATTTATCCATCTACGCCATATCTGTGCATGCATGCTAAGCCACTTCAGTCGTGTCTGACTCTTTGTGACCCTATGGACTGTAGCCCACAAGGCTCCTCTATCCATGAGATTTCCCAGGCAATAATACCAGAGTGGGTTGCCCTCCTTCAGGGGATCTTCCTGACCCAGGGATCCAACCCAAGTCTCGTATGTCTGCTGCACTGGCAGGAACGTTCTTTATCACTAATGCCACCTGGGAAGCCCATGCCATAACTACTTGTCATTGAAAACAATGCTATCTTCAGGCCTTAATTTGGGGGTTACCATGTGAATTTTATACTTTTCCCTCAACTTTCCATACCCATCACCAGAAATCAAGACCTTTCATATCTCACTGGGGGGTTTCCCAGGACACAAGACTTTTAGATTTTCAATGCAAAATTTTAGACTGTCACCATCAAACTAGGATGGTTGTTCACCTGTCTTATGAAATTTCTTAGAAATCTGGTGACAGAGTTCATTTCACTTAACTAAGGGCATATATTAATCACAGGGGAAGAACATTTGGGCTTTCAATTATCCCTGACAGAAGGTGTAACCCAGCAGAAAGCATCAACTCCAGGATTTCATTTCTCCCACTTCACCTACTTCTCCTCAGCAGTCAATGTAATGACTTCACAGCCAGAAAAAGAAAAATATTAAGTAAAACTAATGAGTTTGGGTTACAGAGTTATTACTATGCAAGGTTATGGGAAGTCTTCTAGGGTTTCTCAGAGAAATTGCCTTATGTATTTTTCTAATATGGCAGAGATTTGTTGCTTTTTCTACCCAGTATATACTTCTCCTTTTCATGGAAACAATGCACTAATTTTACATTGGACTAAAGGTAGGATGGAGTCCATCACTGCACACCGTGGGCACACTTTAAAAATTTGGCAAGATCAATGACAAAAAAACAACTCAATTCCAGAATAGGTTTTAAAAAATCTTGAATAGACCTTTCTCCAAAAAAGATACATAAATGGCTGAGAAGCACATAAAAAAGATGCTTGATTTCATTACCCATTAGAAAAATGTAACTCAAAAACACAAACACATACCAATTCACACAGACTGACATGACTATAATAATAATTTTTAAGTGAAAAATAATGTGTTGGTAAGGATAAAGAGAAATTATTGGAACCCTAATGCATGGCTGGTGGGCATAGAAAAGGGTGCAGAGGCTACAGAATAGAGTTTAGTAGTTCCTTAAAAAGTTAAACATGGGATTACTTATAATCCAGGAATTCCACTTCTAGGTATATATCCAAAAGAATGGAAGACAGACACTCGAACAGAAACATATGCATTTATAGAAGCATTATTCACAATAGCCAAAAGGCAAAGCAACCCAACTCTCCATCATGTGATGAATAAATACACAAAAGTAGGATATCCATACAGTGGAATACTACTCGGCCATAGAAAGGAAATATTGATATATACTACAACATAGATGGACCTTGAAAATATTACGCGAATTAAAAAAAAACAGACACATAAGGTCACTTATTATATGATACCATTTATATGAAATCTCCTGAATAGGTAAATCCATAGAGATAGAAAGTAGATTAGTAATGAATAAGCGCTGGGAGGTGGGACGAAATGGAGAGGAACTGCTTAGCAGGTGTGGGGTTTCCTTTGGGGGGATGAAAGTGTCTTAGAAACACTAGACAGAGGGGATAGTTAGACAGTGTTTTGAATGTATTCAACTCCAATGAATTGTAAACTTTAAAATGGTTACTTTTATGATATGTGAATTTTACTCCAATTAGATTAAAAAAAGGATGCCAAGGGATTTTTATAATGTAACTCAGAAAGCATTCACAATGTTTCATTAAACAAAAAATGCAGTAGAAGAGCGACTGTTTTAGGACAACCCTCTTTTTGTAAAATAATGCTAGCAATATTACATTACAAATGTATGCATCTACTTACTTATAAAATAACTTGAAAGCATTTACATGGTCAAAGAAGCTATCCCTGGAGAATTACAGGAGATACTCCTTATGTATGCGTATATGTGTATATATCAGTGAAAGTCACTCAGTCGTGTCTGACTCTTCACAACCCTATGGACTATAACAGTCCATGGAATTCTCCAGACCAGAATCCTGGAGTGGGTAGCCTTTCCCTTCTCCAGGCGACCTTCCCAACCCAGAAATCGAATCCAGGTCTCCTACATTGCAGGCGGGTTCTTTACCAGCTGAGCATGTGTGTGTGTGTGTGTGCGCGCGTGCGCACGCATGCATATGTGAGTGCTAAGTTGCTTCAGTTGTGTTCTACTCTTTGCAACCCTATGGATGGTAGCCCACTAGGCTCCTCTGTCCGTGGAATTCTCCAGGCAAGAATACTGGGGCAGGTCACTGAGCCCTTCTCCAGGGGATCTTCATGACCCAGGGATCGAACCTGCATCTCTTATGTCTCCTGCACTGGCAGGCAGGTTCTTTATATATACGTGTGTGTGTGTGTGTGTGTGTGTGTGTGTGTGTGTGTGTGTGTGTGTATAACTTTCTTTAAAAGAAATAGAAAACTTGTAACAAGCTTTTTAAAAGTAATTACTGATGCCTCTCACATATAAAATCAGTAAATTCATATCAATGTATGCACTACCAATCCATCCTAGTTCTCTTTTCCTTCGGTGTGTGATTTTGAAATTTCATCATTAATAATTTTTTCAACATTCAATTTTTACTTGTCCTATATCCTCCTTCATTTTGGCAGCTACCCTCCCACATTAGGGGATGGAAGTGGTTTTGCTGAGAACGGGAGTGGTGAGGTGGCTCCTGTAGTCTTTCCTCAACCTGGAACTCTGCTGAACGATTTCTATTAGAAATGCCTTGCAGCGTGTGGATGATGCCCTCATCTAACTTCCAACCCCGATACACCATTTTCCTTGTCTATTTGGTTTTTATCATGTCAATCATGCTCCCAGGAGCAAGAGAGTTATCCACCCTGGTTCAAACTGCCACCTTGCCCCAGTTCCAACACCATTAACAACTGAAGAAGGCTGGAAGTCACGGGAGGTGTAGTGGTCTACAATGAAGTCACTTAGGGTAAACACTTAGAGAAGGTGGTGAATCCAAATGACAATATGGAGAGCCGAATCGCAAACGAAAGACAGGATCGGATACACTCTGAGGCAGAGCATTTGTTGAGCAGTGAACATCTTAGTCACCCATGCCCTGCATATAATCTTGATAGTTACAAAGAGGGACTGCTGAGGGACTGGGAATGAGCAGTGAAGGGAACTGTTCTTCATTGAAGCTTATTATGCTGTAGCCATTGTTCCGGGCCCTTTGGTATATTATCCCATTTAAATATCTCAACATGCATTGAAAATTCATTTTGCTGCAGAGCAGAAACTACACAACATCGTAAAGCAAATACACTCCAACAAAAGCTAATTTTAAAAAACCTCCCAACAGCCTCCTGAGACAAAGCTCTATGATACCCATTCTTACAGACTCCAAATTGAGACTCAACTGAATTGAGAAACTTGCTTAAGCAAGTTTAAGTGACTCTAAAGTCACTTACAAGGAGGAAAGTCAACTCTTGAATCCTAATCCATGACTGCCGACATATTGTTAATTTCAATAGTTTGGCAAGTTTATATTATGTTCTTTCAAGTCCTGGCATCCCAGGAGCATGATGAGGAAAAGAAGCTGAAGGTGCAAAGGGAAGGCAGAATTTGAGACTTTCAAGCACTGTGAAGAGGGGAGCTATTATCTGTATTGTATTTTGAAGTTCTACATAAGCATCCACTTGGGAAGGGGGCTGGAATCTTTCACTTATAAAAGGAAAAATTTCATAAGAAATCAGACTTTAAAAATGTAAAACACTGTTTCCTTTCCCCGTATCCTTCTTATAACAGATCCACTGTAAGACCGCAATAATTAATCTGTAGATATGGGCATTTATTGGTTTTCATAGGAAAGTGTGAGTTTACAGCATAGTTTAGATATTTCTGTCGAGAAGTAAAAAGGTAAAGGCAGATATAAATGCTTTAGCTTTATTTAATATAGCATTAATATCAATGATAGCCCAGAGATCCTCAGATTATAGATAGAAATAAGCACAGACTTATGACCTTCCCAGGTGGCACTAGCGGTAAAGAACCCACCTGCCAATGCAGGAGACATAAGAGATGGGGGTTTGATTCCTGGGCCAGGAAGATCCCCTGAAGTAGGATGGCAACCCACTCCAGTATTCTTGCCTGGAAAATTCCATAGACAGAGGAGACAGGCAGGCTACGGTCCATGGGGTCATAAAGAGTCAGACATGACTGAGCAACTTAGCATGCGGACAGGGCTCAAAGAATTTAAACCACGAGACCTGGGTTCGATCCCCTGGAGATCGAAGGATGATCCTCTGGAGAAGGGAATGGCTACCCACTCCAGTATTCTGGCCTGGAGAATTCCATGGACTGCATAGTCCATGGGGTCACAAAGAATCAGACAGCACTGAGCAACTTTCACTTTCATGCATTCTACAATGAAAACAGATTGGGATTTAAAGTCAGATAAATCTGACTCTGCCCTGAATGTGCAGTCTGGTATAACCTTGGATATGTTGCTAAACATCTCTCAGACTCTGTTTCCTTCATTGTAAAATGGAGGCAAAAATGCCACCTTCAAGTGATTTTGTATATTGTGAAAACATCTGACACGTATTAGATTCCCAATTAATGCTTCATTTTTATTAATACTAATGATCCAAATTCTTGACAGCCTATAGTAATGATACACTCTGTGACATTTACTTTGTGGAGGACTTTGTGGAGGCCACATGCTTCCCCGGCGGACTGGCTCTTGAGATTAAAACTCTGCTCCACAGCAAACATTTCGACAAGTCTGCACAGCCATTTAGCCTGACACCTGAAGTGGTGGATTGGAAGGCCTTGGAGCACCCATAGCAAAAAGAGCAGTCTTTACACTGCAATTAATTTATCTGTTTTTCCCTTTTAGTGGTCATGATGTGCAGTTGACATTTGTGTTGGAATAAATACTTTCAGATCCATCTTAAGATGGGTCGAATGCCCCATCCTCTCACTAAACAAACTGTCCAAGATCTGAGTCGATTGGATTGTCCGAGCCGTGAACAGCCATAAACCAGTCCAGCCGTGAAACCCACCCTATGGGGACTCCTCAAAGGGTAATTTTCAGGGACAGAAGCTGACCCTGAGTGAAGAGAAAATATAGTTATTTTCAAACTCTTTTCTAAGATACCAAAAATCACTTTATAACTCCTTTTTAAGCTGCTTGCCTTTATGAAACAAAAAATACAAAACAGAATATATACGAAATTTCATGAAAATCAAAAGCCATTCAACAGTTGGCTTCCAAAATATGCTCTTGTACTTCTGCTTCAAAACACAGTCTCATATTGATCCAGTGACTAACTGTTCGATGGACTCATTTCAGCCTTCACTGGCAACTCTGATCAGAAAAAAAACAAAAAACTAACTTGTGATGAATACTTATTGCCATCACAAACAAAATTCAGGAAGGCAATATTTAGGTTTTCCAAACAGCACAAAAAATAAAATAATAAATTGAATTTCTCAAAAAACTATTTCTTTGAGAGACTTGGAAATAACATGTCTATACATATAAAGTCATTTCATTGCAACACTTTATACGGCTAACATCTTAATATGCCAGCTTGTATATGAGGTAATTTGGAAATGTAATACCCATGACTACCAACGGATGGCAGTGGTCTATGTATGTGCTCAGGGTTGGTGGGTTGCTGACGGTTAGAACTGCCTTTCCTGTTTCTCTGCCTTAATGATTTTTTTTAATTGTTGTCTATTTTATACACAGTAGTGTATATATGTCAATCCCAAGCTCCCAATCCATCCCACCTCCCCTTCCTCCCTTGGTATCTAAACATTTGTTCTCTGCATCTGTGTCTCTATTTCTGTTTTGCAAATAGGTTCATCCCTACCATTTTCTAGATTCTACATATATGCATTAATACATGATACTCGTTTCTCTTTCTGACTCACTTCATTCTTTATAACCACATTAGAGCCGTCTATGTCTCTGCAAATGGCACAGTTCCATTCCTCTGTATGACACAGTAAGAGTTCATGTATAGATATACCACATCTTCTTTATCCATCCCTCTGTGGATGGACATTGAGGCTGCTTCCATGTTCTGGTTATTGTAAATAGTGCTGCTATGAATATCGTTGGGGTAGGGGGCCCTCTCTGCCTCACTGACTCTTGGCATTGTTTCAGAAAAACTCCCTTCCACTGTTATGGCCTGATCATTTCCCACTTTCCTTCTTATCCCTTATAATCATAATTCTGCCCGTGTTGGACTTCCCTGGTGGCTCAGTGGTAAAAAATTCCTCCTGCCAATGCAAGAGACATAGGCGCAATCCTTGATCCAGGAATAACCCACATGCCACAGAGCAACTAAGCCGATGGGCCACCAGTACTGAGCCTGTATTCTAGAGCCCGGAGCGGCAACTGCTGCATAACGAGAGAAGCCACCCCAGTGAGAAGCCCACACACCGCAAAAAAAGAGTAGCTCCTGCTCACTGCAACTAGAGGAAAAGCCTGCCCAGCAATGAATACCCAGCACAGCCAAAAATAAATATTTAAAAAATAACTCTGCTAGTGCATTATTTAATTTCATGAGAGCATCCTATAATTGGCAGACTTTGGTATTAAATCTGAAAAGCATTTTGTGGGGATTCATTTGACCCCAAACATGCTATATAACAAGGGCCAAAAGATGCTATATAACACAGGCCACAACATGGTATGTAACACAGGATTTTATCATGGGGATGATCATCACTATAATTAGGATGGGCCATTTTCAGAGACAAATTATTTCAGTCGTAAGGAAACAGAGATGTGAGGTTCCCTCTTTTATTTATAGAGTCCTCAGGCTCTAGTCAAATGGTACACCACCTGTGCTTATTTTTTCAAGTCATTTAATATTCTAATGACTTTTATATATTGAGGGAAAAGGTCAAGATAGGGTAAAACTATACTTGAATATTCCTATCAAAAGAACTGGGATCTTATCTTACTTCTTCTACCCATTACCTGTGTAAACTATAGGAAAATCACCTATTTTGAACTCAGTCTCCATTTATCAAGCCAGGGGTACTGAAATGAGTACCCTCTACTTTCCCTTCTGTATAAATATTTCAAGATTCTATGAAAATTGAAAGCACTGCTGTCAGAGAGTCTAAAATTGTTTCATCCTTTTAAAAAATATTGTAGAAATCTTCTTCAGGGGATCTTCCCGACCCAGGAATCAAACCCAGGTCTCCTGCATTGCAGGCAGATTCTTTACTGGCTGAGCTAATGAGCAAAGATGTAGAAATCTTTAGGTTGCAAAAATCATAGCAGTTCTGAGAAATAGGAATGAGATGCTCCCAGAGTATAATATTTAGGGGGAAAAAAATCTCACAACTGTGAAAGAAGAAAATGGAAAGACTCTGGTAAACACTTAGAGAAAGACCCCACCCCCAGAGAAGTGAGAACTTGGGGTGAAAGCAGAGTGGGGATCTTTGGGAAGGTGTGGTCACCTTCCTCCTAGCACACCTGCACGTGATAAGCCACCAAGATTTGCTTTTGATCAAACACAAAAAGAGTTAACCACGGCTCAGAGCATTATCTCGGTGAGACCGAAATAAAAGACCTGTGGCTCTGTTCCACTACTTTCCTTCTTTAGGCTGCCAGATCTTTAAACCGGCAAAACAGTAACTATTAACACTCAGATTTCTCTCTTCCTTCTTCTCCCTCCTTCCCTCCCTCCCTTCCTTTCTTTCTCTTTAATCTGACTCTGAAGATCCTGCTCTGAAATATTTGAGTAGAGATCTATACCAAATTCCACTTTAGTCCCCACTCAACTGATTGCAAACTAATACTGAGAAAGTGTCTCTGTAAGACTGAAATTACAAAAGAAAAAGAAGACGACAAACTGGGTATGTGTATTAATACATGGCTATGAATGCAAAACTTTGTCAGAAGCAGTGAACAGCAGACAGACTATAGCAGAAAACTGAATGAGTCAAGTTCAACGCAAACACAAAGAATTTCCCTAAAGTAAGAAAGGGAAGGAGAAGGGGAAGGTGAGAAGGAGAGAAGCCAAGATATAAAGATCCTGCCCTGGTTCATATCTTTCTTTCCCAGATTCACCCATCTCAAATTTCACCTTAGTTAATATCCAACTAATTGTTCACTCCACCCAAACTAGTCTGTTTCTTGCTTCTATGCATTCTCTTGTGCTTTACTCCCTACCTACAAAAACACACCCTGCTTTTGTCCTCTCCATTCCCCATTCCCAGTGCTAATGGGCTAAATCCTCCTCATCAATCAAAACTCTTTTAAGTTTTTTTTGAATGAATGAATAAATGAACAATCTAATGATCAGTAATGGTTTTGTTAGTTTCAATGCATGTATCCATAGCCAGACAATCCAATAAAGTATTTTGCAGACTAAACGTTACTGTAACTATTTTCATTTAACTTAAATTTTCATCATTACAAAAGTAATGCCTAATAATTACAGAAAACACTTTTAAAGTTAATATTTAGTCTTGGTGGCTCAAACAGTAAAGAATCTGCCTACCATGAAGAAGATGCAGGTTCAATCCCTGGGTTGGGAAGATCCCCTGAAGAAGGGAATGGCAACCCACTCCAGTATTCTTGCCTGGAAAATTTCATGGACAGAGGGGCCTGGCAGGCTACAGAATATGGGGTCACAAAGAGTCAGGCATGACTGAGCGACTGAACAACTCCCATGGATCACTATTCCTCATTATCTGATGTCAATTAAATCTTTTTTAAAAAATTTTAAATATATTTTATCTGTAGCTTTTTTCAGATGGGAAGATAAATCTGATCCCAGTTCTTCCATCTTGGGAACAGAAGTTGTCTGCATGTTTTTATACATAGTTGAGTTCATCCTGAATTTTGACCTTATTTTCTGTGGTCAATATTTTATCTTAAGCTCATACTACTGACAAACAGCATTCCTGATGTATTTTTTGAGTGTTGCTACATGATATTATTATGTATAAATGTATCCATTTTACTATGCATCCCATGTTATCAAACTCTTTCGTTTATAGTATTTCCAATTATAAATAATATCATGATTGATATTTTTGTACACAAACATTCATCCACCTTTCTCAATGATATTCTGGACAAATTTCAAGAAGTGAAAAAATTAGTTTAAGGAATGGGAACATAACAAAAAAAAAAAAAACACCTAATGTACATCATCCCATTGTCTCCAGGAAGATTTTATCAATCTACATTCCTAACAGCATATATGAGAGCTCATCTTTTGAATCCTCACCAAGAATATTATTTTTCTAAATATTTGCCACTCTGATTTATAAGATTGGTATCCTGATATAAATTTGTGTCCATGATTACTGGCAATTTGAATATTGTCATGGGATTATTGGTTTTTCTATTTCCTCTTCGTGAATTATGTATTTCCATTCTTTTATTGCTATTAAGATACTGGAGTGCTCCAAAACAATCCGGGTAGGCTCCCTGGCCCTATTCTCTTGCAATATACCCTGGTTATATATGAATCCATCATCTTTTCTTGTTTTTGTCTTTTTTGTTGTTGTTTTTGCACTTGTTTCTGCCTCTGCCTGGAGGGCTCTTCTTTTATAACCTTAACAACTTTGAAAATCCTTTCCTATTTCAAATCAAAAGCTGTCTTCTTAGTGAATTCTTCCGTGACAGTTCCTGGGTAGACTAAGATCCTCCTTCTTTGAACATCCTGCCATTATATTATCATATTGCGCATGTATCTGCAAGCTCCCTAAAGTGCAGGGCTATATATTTTCATCTCAGAGTCCATACATCTCCACAGATAATAAAAGTCCAAGACACTTAATGAAGGAATAAATGGTTAAAAGAGTGCAACGCAAACAACAGTGTTCATTTATTCAGATGGCATTTATTGAATGCTATCTACCACTTGAAACTCAAACCTAATTTTTTAATAATTTGCTTCTTTGAAATGGCAGATGATTGTTTTCTAGCCATTCTTCTCATTGGCTCTTTTAAGTATAATTAATGGTCACATGTGATCTAATATTAAAATAGCACTATAACTGAACTTAGAAACTCTCCAATCTGTTCCCATTCCGCACCTACTCACAGTCCCTTAGGGAAAGCACAGTGTGCTCCCTTCACCCATATGCTTCATAATTCACCTGAGTGTGGAATCAACCCCTGAAGAATTTGGTAGAGGCCTATTAGAAGCATCTCTTCCTTCAGGACTTCCCTGGTGGTCCAGTGGCTAAGACTCTGTGCTCCTAATGCAGGGGACCCAGGTTCGATCCCTGGTCAGGGAACTAGATCCCACATGCCACAACTAAAGACCCCACATGCCACTAAGACCTGGCATGGCCAAGTCAATAAATAATACTTAAAATAAAAGCAACCCTTCCCTCAAAGCACAAGGCAAAGGTCAGAAGAGTTTCTCCTGATACATGTCTTTCTGAACCTCCCATCAGCTCTTCGAAACCCCTCACCTACATATTTGAAAGCAGTTATAGTATTGCGAGAAAGTCATGATTTATAGAGAGAAATAAATTTCTTTGCAAAAGCTCCTTGCTCATTCAGCCTGGGCTAGAAGATTAATATCTATGGAAAGCGAAAATTCCCGAGAGCCTGCCTCCAAACTCCAGAGAGGAAATGGGAACAAATCCACGAGGCACACATGGATTCAGCCCTGTCTCTTTGTGACCCCATGTATGGTAGCCCACGAGGCTCCTCTGTCCATGGGATTCTCCAGGCAAGAATACAGTGATGGAACCCACGTCTCTTATGTCTCCTGCATTGGCCTGTGGATTCTTTACCATTAGTGCCACCTGGGAAGCCCAAATCCATGAAGAGGTATGGGCAGAGCAGGTTTCAGCACATAAAGATGGGAATGGAGTTTCTGTAGAGAACCCTCACAGAGCCAAGAGGGCATGTAGGACCATCCCAGGTACACAGGCCCAGCAAGCTTTAATCTGTTTTGCTTTCGAGTCTCTGTCTATACAAATAGCTGGATGTACCCAAAATCAGCATGTTACCAATATTCCATCTGCCCCATCTCATGTCATGCTGAGGACAACATACCATGCCACAGGAGATACCTCCTTGCCAGAGCATCTTTCTTGAATCCAGGGCTGGCCATGGGGTCCCCGGGCAACCCCACAGGCATGTATTTTAGAGCTCCTCCTCCTCACGGTATCCAAGTCACCCCACTCAAGTGTCAGGGTGTCTAGGAGGGAGAAACAGACTGGGAGTCCCGTGGATGCACAGCCAACCCAAGCCCATCTCAGCTCAGAGGAGGACGTGACACATTTCTAGGCAGGCTCTCCAAAGTCCTGAGCCTCCTAAGAATCCAGGTCCACAAGAGGAGGGCTTTCTGGCTCAGCTCTAAGGATAAAGGCACGATGAGGACATTTCCACAAAAGAAGAAGTCTGTCCATTTCACAAGCCCAGCACTGGGGTCAGGAAGTTCCTCCCACACTGTACTTTTATGGTTGCCATAATTTAAAGACAGGGTTCACCTTCTGATATTTTCAAGCCCTCCTGCCTAGAATCAAGATAGACACTTACAATGTTCTGAAATAAATATTAGAAGTCCTAGTTCGGGGCAGGTTTGATTTGTATTACGCAGTAGAGGATCTTAGAGAAACAGAGTCTTGATGTCGGGATGGAAGGCTGAGTTTGACCTCTTTGGGTTTCAGCCGCCTCATCTTAAAACAAAGGAATTGGACCAGCAGGTCCTTAAGGAACTTCCAACTTTAGATCCTATGACTTGAATGTCTACCACTGGTCCTAATCAGGGAGAGATCACTGGCTTCCCAAAAATATGAGAGGGATTTCAACCAACAAACCTAGTCACCAAGGTTTTAATACATGTGGGAGACTATTCATTCCGTGCTCAGCTACAGGCTTGCAGTCAGGTGGCAAAGGCACTAATCACTCTGTCAGTAAGTTGAGCCTGTGTGGCCCACTCCCAACAGAAGCACTTGTAGGGCTGGGGTAGAATTTTTTTTGTTCCTGTTCCAGGGTATTTGAGTCCAAGTGATCTGGAGCACACATTTTCTGAAAACGGCCATGTGAGCCTGAACCCTGGAGACCACAGAGTCTTAGTTATTTTAAACCGGGAACAGGAAAAGCCACAAAGCCAATCATGGGAGAATAAGGGGGAAAAGAACACCCAGGGAGAAATTCAGTAGCTATTTTGAAAAACAGGAAAATTTGTTTCTCTGTCTCAGTGACAAAGTAGCTGAATCACCGAATCGCTCATGATCTCAGGGAACCGATGAGCTTTGGTTGAGTCTCCACTCATCCATCAGCTACTCTGAAAAGTGGAATGGCAGGATACTTGGAGAAATTTCAGAAGGTCTGGGTTTGCAAAAAAAAATAATAATAATAAAAATGTAGGGAGTTTTGCAAGGAGGGAAAGGAGGAGAGGGACATTTTTGAGAGCTCGTAAATTGAAGATGAAATCACCATAAAGAACTGCCCGTGAAGCAATGCCCAGGAATCCTGCACTCAGGCAAAGCTCAAATGCCAGAGATGCTGTGAGATCAGGCCTTTGGAGGGAGAAGATCGCCTAAAACTATTCTAAGCACAGACAACAAGAGGCTAAGCTGAAGAATTTGCTTATGAGGCTTCCTAAAGACCCAACACATTCATCTTCTCCTCTTGTCAAAGTGTTGGAGCCCAGGTAAAGCACATGGCCTCTGAACCCCGTGGGCCCATGGAATGCCAGGCCCCAGGAACTCCTGAGCCTGAGGAGCATCAATTACAGCATGAGATTCCTACTGAAAATCCGAGAGGACATGGATGGGATGGGAATATTGAAAATGTCCTCAGTGAGGGTTAGACCAGCAGCATCCTGAACAACACATTTCCTGACCTCCTGACTTCTTGGGAAAGCTCCAGAGAAATTTCAAGTGAAGGGTTTTGGCCTTTTCATCTTTTCTGGCCACAAGGCATAATGGGATCTTAGTTCCTTGACCAGGGCTTGAACCTGCAATCCTTGCACGGCAAGGCAAAGTCTTAACCACTGGACTGCCAGGGAAGTCCCATACACTGATGGTTTTGAGGCAAGAGAGGTCAACAGAGTTTAAAGTCCTGAAAGATAAACTGATGCGGACAGCAGAAATTGCTATTATTTTTAGAGAACCATAGGTCCACCCTGGAAATGAGGGCACAAAGGTACAGGAGGAGTTGAGACATGGAACAGACACAGGCTCTTTTAAGGTCATAAGATGAGTCAGACCAGCAGTCCATCTTTGCCTCAATAAATTTTCCTACTTAGCAAATTTGGAAAGCTCAAAGCGAGCTTTGGTGCAGATAAACAAACTTGTTCACAGGAGAACCAGCTAGTGAGTGTGAGCTCATGTCCACCCACCCCCCACCATTCTATAAAAAGCTCCCCATAAATTCTAAAGCCCCATAAATTCCAGCTGAATGGATCATCATACCAAATACTGGAAGCTTAGCTCTGTCTCAAATAGGAAGCGAAGTCTGAATGTGAATGCTGCCTGTCACGTCCCCTCAAACTCAGATCTTTCTCTTCTGCCAACCTCAGGCAATCCTCTAGACAAATCTAAGGAAGACATAAAAGACGCTACGCTGCCTTTCACTCTCTTGGCATGATTCCTCTCCCTCCAGGCACCTCAGTCTCTCACGCAAGAGACTTCAAGGAGATCTACCACATCATTTCCCAGACATGTTTAGACATGATAGAACCTCACATGTGAAGTTCTTGGTATCAAGGAATAAGATAATAAATAGGAAGTACCTACAATAGCACCCAGGCTTTCCCAAGTGGCCCAGTGATAAAGAATCCGCCGGCCAATGCAAAAGACGCAAGTTTGATCCTTGGGTCGGGAAGATCCCCTAAAGGAGGAAATGGCAATCCACTCCAGTACTCTTGCATGAAAATTCCACAGAAAGAAGCACCTCAGGACTTTAAACTCTGGTGAGCTACCCAGTCCCAGGGGGTCGCAAAGGGTCAGACACGACTGAACACACACACACGAAATATCACCCACTCAGTAAATGTCAGCTTTTATTAATCATCAGATAGGTTATTCAAAAAAATGTATGTATTTTTTTAAATTGAAGAAGTTCCTTTGAATTAAGAGTCTATCATGGTCTGGACACTTGAGTTGGGCCAATGGAGAACAGCAAAATAAATATAATTTGACTTCTACCTTCAGAAGGTTGAGAATTTCAAGGAGAGAGAAGACACACAAATGAATATGTGTGGGTTTGCTCAGTCATCTCAGTAGTGTCCAACTCTGCGTCCCTATGGACTGTAGCCACAGGCCCCTCTGTCCCTGGGATTTCCCAGGCAAGAATACTGGATTGGGTAGCCATTTCCTTCTCCAGGGGAACTTCCCCACCCAGGGATCAAACCCACCTCTCCTGCCTCTCCTGCACTGCAGGCGGATTCTTTACCACTGAGCCACCGGAAAAGCCATCATGGGGGTCAAATCTGATATGTGTTAAAGGAAAATGCGAACAAAGCACTGGAGGAGGGAACATGCCTTCCTGTGAGGTGCCTGAAAAGGGGGGGGGAGTTTCTCTCATTCAATAAGACAGTGATGTCCTTCCAGAGGGAAGGAAACCCCTGAGGAAAAGGTCTGGAGCAGGACAGGGAATGCCACGTGCAGGAGTAGCTGACTAGAGAGATGGGAGGAGGACTGAAAGGTAAGGAAGGAGATGGAGATCAGGACAGACTGGGTGTTTTTTAATGTGTATATATATTTCTTAACACACATAGACACATATATACATGGGCTTCTCAAGTGACTCAGCAGTAAAGAATCTGCCTGCAGTGCAGGAGATGCAGGTTTGACCTCTGGGTCAGGAAGATCCCCTGGAGAAGAAAATGGCAACCCACTCCAGTATTCTTACCTGGAGAATCCCAAGGACAGAAGAGTCTGGTAGGCTGCAGTCCACGGGGTCACAAAGAGTCGGGCACGATTTAGCAACTAAACACACACACACACACACACACACACACACACACACACACACATATACACACGCGTCCTGGCTACACTGCATGGCATGTGCAAGCTTAGTTCCCTGACCAAGGGTCAAAGCCACAACCCCTGCATTGGAAGCATGCAGTCGTAACCACTGGACCACCAGAGAAATCTCCCAGGACACAGTCTTAATTGCTGTGAAGTTAGGGAAGGCCAGCTGGAGGCCTAGATGGCTCAGAGTAAAGCGAGGGTCAGGAGGAAACAGGTTCAAGCTGACACAAACCTACGGGCCTCAGACTCTGCCAGCACGGAGGGGATTTGGGAAGTGAGGACAGCCTGGAGCAGCCACTTCCCCTGGGAGCGAGGGTTGGCATGAGGCCACAAAGGATGAGTGACACTGCTCGGCATGCCCCTCCTCTCTGGAAGGGGTGCAGTGTGTGCCTCTGTCGTAAATCTCACCCTGAGTACTGTCTGGAGACAGGGTTTTATTGGAGGACAGCTGCATAACTAATTTTAGGTTTGCACTGGAGAAATAGGGCAGGTTTAATCTCCAGGGCAGGGAGGAGTCAAAGAAACAACGCTGAGCATCTGTTCTCACTGAGGCATCCCAGAATAACTCTCCCGGAGTTTGCCAGCACTTGCAAGCTGACCCTCAGTAGAGCTATCTGGACCCCCTGACTGTTACAGCATCCCTGGAAGACCCTTTCAAAGCCCAGGCTCTGGCTTCCCAGTGGACTTGAGTAGAACCCACTAGGGTATGCCTTCGTTACTATTTGGGACACGGAGTTCATGGGAGAAGGTGAGTGATGGCAGAAACCTCCCATCTGCATGTTTGCCTCTAGCTTTGCTGACTGATCTGAAGCAGGCAGCCAAGTATCCAATAGCATTTATATTCCTAACGAGGAACAACATTAAAGCCCAGTAAAGCTTCTGAGATTTTTGGCAGCTTCTTTCTTAATGCCCACAACAAACCTAGGAGGTAGGCCTTGATATTCACACTTTGAGAAATGTGAGAGTTGAGTTAAGAAAGGATAAAGGACTTGCCAAGGAATCAGCTAGAAGGAAGGCTATAAGGCAGGGCTTCTGATTTTAGCGCCTTTCTTCTTATTGTGCTGCTGGAGGCTGGAGGTAAGGCAGAAAATGAGGCAGCCTTGAGAAAGAATTCACAAGCAGAGGGAACGGACCTTTATTCAGCCTTTGAGAGGAAACAGTCACTCAACGGAAGAGAAAGGCTCCCCTATCATTAACCAAATTGGTCCATGAGTTTAGAGGGTCACTGAAATTTAAACAAACTTTAAATGCTTATGATTGTCTTACCCATGGTGGTTTTAGAAATCAAATGCTGGAAACAGGTTGTGTAAGATATGAAGATGGCGGTTTAAGAGCAAAGGCTCATCTTATCAAACAGGGTTTAAATTCCAGCTCTTTCACTTAAATCCCAGCATGTTACTTAATTTCTTCCAGCTTCCTTTTTCTCACCCCTGTTAAAATTAGGGACAGTAATGGCACCTGCCTCTAAAAGGAGAGGATCAAGTGAGATAATGCAGGCTAAGAGCTTAGCACGGGGCAGAGCACACAATAAGCGCCATGGCAATGACAGCTCAGTTGAGATGGCTGGTGGAAAAGCCTCTCCTCCATGGAGGTTTGGTTTTAATCTGGCGTTTGGATAAAGAAGGGGAATCATTTTCTCTAACTTTTACAGAACATACCAGAAATGTAGGAATACGCCAAGGTCCCTGAAAAGTCTGTGTTATTATAAACATCCACCAGTGTTAATCCCTGGGGTTACTTTCCCATTTTTCTACGTACCTTGATTGGATCTGTGCTTGAATTCTACTCCCTTTGCAGGAGAATAAGAGCAATAGAGAGGACAACAAGCATGAATCTCTGAGAAGAGGACTTCTGTGCTTTATTATTTACTCCCCATCCTGCAGCTTGATATAAAACTATCAGGAACCCATAAAGGAGGGGACTAGGGCCAAGAGAAGCCAGGAAGGACTCACCTAAAGAAGTCCTCTAAACAACATGGTACCCGAGTGAGCACTGAGGGATACTGGTATGGGGGTGGTCCCAGGAGATGCTGCTGGATTTTCACATGATATAGGATAAGTACCAAATATCCCTGAGCTGTCAAAGATAGGCATGGAGACAACAGCAGTTTAGAAGAGTCCTGGAGGGGCCTTCCCTGGTTGTCCAGAGGTTAAACCTTCACCTCCAAGTGCAGTGGTGGAAGTTCGATCCCTGGTCAGGGAGCCAAGATCCCACATGTCACGCAGCCAAAAAATCAAAACAAAACAGAAGCAATATTGCAACAATTTCAATAAAGACATTAAAAACGGTCCACATCAAAATAAAAAAGTAAAATAAAGCAATCTTTAAAAGGACGGGGGACAAAAAAGAAGAGCTCTGGTGAATAGGGCAAAAAGATACAGCTCATGGATTATTGACCAAAGGCCAAATGAAGACTTCATATGTCAGCGGCAAAGGCCTACAAACCATGATAAAAACTGAAATATCCAAACCAAACATATTCAAATTGAATAATGAAGTTTAAGAGGGAAATAAAATATATTCAATAATTACAGAGAAATCAAGAAAGCTAATTTTTTGTCACTGAGCTCGTGACTCTGAAGTTTTGTAAATGAGACTCCTTTGATAGAATTTAGTTGAATTTCATTTTGCAATACATTTGCACTTCAGAGATTTTTCAAATGTGGTACACGCAACACAGACTCCCACAAAAGAGGTAGTCTCCAAACAAAAATGGATCCCTAGCCAAATCAGTTTTGTAAAAGGGTATACTACCTGGAAGCTTCCCTGGTGACCCAGTGATAAAGAATCTGCCTGCCAATACAGAAGACTCAGGTTTGATCCCTGGGTTGGGAAGATCCCCTGGAGAAGGAAATGGCACCCCACTCCAGTATTCTTGCCTGGGAAATCCCATGGACAGAGAAGCCTGGTGGGCTACAATCCATGGGTCACAAAGAGTCACACATGACTGAGCAACTAAAGAACAGTGAAAACACTACACATCCATCTTGAATATTCTGAATATGCATTGGCTTTACAAAAGCTCTGAGAAGTCTTAGAGTAAGGAAATGTACCTAACTTTGTTTAACCCAGTACTTCTCAATATATTTGATGACTAATTTTTTTTGACTGAGATATGATGCTTTTCACTCTAGGAATTGCTGGTGAAGAGAGGTGCAGGTGAGAATGGATGATAGTGGCATTAGTCTGGTGACCCAAGAGAAAAATAATCAGGTGGAAGATGAGCTGAAGATTGATGCTGGGATGCGGAAAATATCCTGGCTGGGCATGGAAATGCTCCTTTGCCAAACGACCCCATATATCTTGGAAATTGGCTGAATTTTTTCTAATATTCTTTCAAGGTCCTTGCTGAGTCACTCCCATAAATGATGGATCTTAATGGTTCTGAATATCTCTAAAGCCGGCGTGTCTGACCATCTCCCTTTTTTTAAGTTTGTGATTCACTCCACTCCAGCAGGCAGGACCAGGGAGAACAGGCAGGCACAGTTTCACTTTCCAATCATAAAAGCACATCTCAAAGCTAGCACACAACCAGAATTTCATATCGGAGATTTAGCTGGCCATCTCTTCAGAGACCCTAAAAACATCTCATTTCCTTGCCCTTTCTGGACTGTCTTTAAAGGGCTGTACTCATTATGGTAGAGTTGCTGTGATTAAAAGAGACATCTGAAGGCTTCAGGTTAAAAAGAAAAAGGACTTTTGAGTCAGATAGATCAGGCTGAATTCAAATCCCAACTCTACCTTTTTTGGCAGTGTGATCTTGGGGACTCGCTCCACATTTGAGTTTCCTCATCTGAGAATGAGGATGGTGTTATAGCCATTATATCATATCTATTCAGTTTGTTGTGACAGTCAGAGGAAGGTACATGGGTGGAGAGGGATGGGGGTTGACAGACGATAAGGTCACTGTACCATATCTAAGGTGGATGTCGTAGCTATGTCAACCAATCACCATTAGAATATCTTTGGGACCATCCCCATCTCTGTATCTACTCAAAGGGGGGAAAAAGTACTAAAAAGTGCTCAGTACCTGATTACCCGCGTGTGCCTCTGGGTGTAAGGGGTGATGGCCTTGAGAAGCAGTTCCATCGCTCCATTAATTCCCAGCATGGCTCCTGTGGTGACTGAGAAAAACAAAAGCACGCTAGTTATTGACCCATCTGAACCAAGCATTATTTTCAGCATCACAGACTGAGCCCAAAAGAAAGATGAGGTCCATTACCTTTCCTGCCAAAGGCGACTTAAAAGGAGAGAGAGTCTATGGTCTTTCATCCCTGGCTTGGACGTTAAAGACACCTGAAAAGCACACATTATCTTCCCATACTATCTTTTTCTCAAAGGGGGCCCAAGCCATGAAATTATGCTTTTCATTTTCTGGTGGCCCACTGCCCTATACCATTGTATTCGGGGGGCAGGCAGTATAGTTACTTTACAATGTTGGATTGATGTCTACCATACAGCAAAGTGAGTCAGCCACATGTATACATATATCCCCGCTTCCCTGGATTTCCTTCCCATTTAGGTTACCACAGAGTACTGAGCAGAGTCCCCTGTGCTGTACTGTCAGTTTCCGTTAATTATCTGTCTTACACATAGCAGTGTATATATGCCCACCCAGATCTCCCAACCATCCTACCCCCTCATCCCCCTTGGTATCCAGACTGAAGTAAGTCAGAATGAGAAAAAAACAAATATTGTGTATTAATGCATATACGTGGAATCCATTGTATTTTTAACCAGAATAGTCAAGGTAATTGCTGAGCAGAAGATTTCTCTGTAAGTAGATCTTCGGCTTTCTGGCAACTTCAGATCAAGCTATTTCACCCACTACCAACCTCCCATATGATACATACATGCATGCACACATATGCATGCATACACAGACAAAATGACATTCACACACATGCGTGCACACGCACACACACAGACGCACACACAGAGCCAGCATCTTAAGAAACACTTTCTTGGATACATTTTGCTGTTTGGAGAATTTACAATGAAGAAAAGTCATAAGTGGATGGGTTAAGGGTCAGTACAACTTGGATTCACTTCTTTTAAACTTTAAGGAAGTAAAAAAGATAGCACCCTTTCTGTTTCATGCCAATTCCAAGTTCTCCTACAACTTTTGCATCTGGATCTCCCAACACTGAGGCTATGGCTTGACTATGCTTCTATCCACTAGTTGGTCCTGCTCAGAGGTAATGACCAGAAAGTTTGCCTTTTTGTCCAAGTGGATGGTTAGAGAAACACAGTGAGAGATCTGAGTAACAGAAAGAGACTCAGAGGGGTATCTGGTCAACCTGGCAGCTTCAGGTAAGTATTTTGGATACAAAACCTCTGGATGGCACTCTCATCTCCAATGATGCTCCAACCTCTCCATGATATCCCCAGCACCCCATTCCACTCAGCTCACTTTAGGAAGAGCTCTGGTCACATCAAAAAATAAGAGGAATCCACAGGATACAAAATGGAATCAGTTTGTCTGGGGGCAAAATGTTCAGTTAGCAGAAGGAAAGAAGGTTGTCTTCCAAGGTGTGACCCTTTTTTTCCCCCTTTATTGCACTGTTGTAGTGAAACAGAGCAGGATCCTATGGTCCTTGCCTCACCCCCTTTCTGTCTATGGAAAAACTTTAACCAAAGAAAAAGTTTAATCAGAAAAGTGAGAAAATGCGGAAGCAAAGTAAAACTATCAAAGGAAACCACATAATAATAGTTCAGTCAGTAAGCAAAGTCAAGGACTTTTAGTTCCTTCTCAAGAGCTAGTGATAATAAACGGAGCCATATCCTGTGAGCTGTCTTGTAGATACTGAAATTCCCACCAGGTGGAAGAAGTTAAGTGCATGATGAGCAGATTGTAGCTCTGACATAAGCTGCCACAATTCCCAGAGCTGGCCTCAAAGAAATGGAAACAAACCAAACCTGGAACTAAAGATTCACTGCACTTAGAACAACCAAGATGACACTGGTGGGACCGCTGATGACCGGTCTCAAAATGGCTGTTGGACCGACTGTGCTGTTTCTGCATGTAGTCCCCTCCCGCAGCTATAAAAGCTCTTGGTCCCTGATTGTCGGGGTGGGAGGTGTGGAGGAGGGCACGGAGTCGATCAGTGGACTGGCATCTACCCATCCCCTCTGGTTGCCAGCATCCAAAATAAAGCAAACTTTCCTTTCCACCAACCTGGTCTCTTTAGTGGCTTTTGTGTGGCAAGCAGCTGGACCCCATTTTCAGTAACATACTAAAACAGAGACCTAGGAATGCCTTGTGCTTTGGGCCAGCTTTGTTCCAGGAAATATAAATGGAAGCAAGGGGGTCATGGAGAAGCAAAGAGAGAGAATCAAGGGAGGCTTATCCTGGCTTGCTCCAAACCTCAGGAAAGGAGAAAAAGTGGAAAACCAGAGTCTCTAATATAGTTCATCCCAGTACAGTCCGCCAGAGAGAAACTGAGGCTGATGTCTTAGTTACCACGAGAAGTGTATATTCCTGGAACATCCACTATGCATCCATTCCTCCTGAGGCTAGTACAGGCGGTCATTGCCTGGATCAAAATTCAAGAATTTGGCATATGAGTTCTGTCCATCAATCTTCCCCTCCCATGGCTACTCAGTCTTTACTTCTAAATTGGGAAAACATGCTGCAGTAAATTCCTGGTGAATAATTCAGCAAAACTCTAATATTAAGTACAGTTAGGGAGGAAATAGTTTTAAGAGCATGAATTCTAGCATGGAAGGCTTTCAACGTGGAATTGAGAGAAAATAACGATAAAAAACCCTCACTAAGTTCTTCCTTGCTGGATGACTGCCCAAGGTTAGACCTCTGGCAGGTCTATAAACATCCCCATTGGCCATGTGAAAGCTGCCGAAGGACTTGCTGGGTGTCACAGAGCCATTATGGTTCCAGCCAACTTCTGCAGATAGGAGCTGTTTAGAAAACTTGCTGGAATATTCGACAGTGGCTAACAGTTCACCACAGGGACAGTAATCCATGGGCCTCATGAACTCTGCTTGCCTCTCATCAGTAAAGTTAATGTATAGAGACTGACCATATATTTTTAAAATATCTTATGAAATAGTTAGTTTGTACAGTAAATGTTGTCTTAGAATAGGAGACAAATGGCCACTTCTTCACATCCATAGGCAAATCTCAGCATTTTTCAGAGCTCCCTGCTGAAGGAATTCTTCAAGATCTCTATACTCAATGTATATAATGACAGTAGGTTATTCAGTTTAACTATTCTTTACAACAGTGGTCCCCAGCCTTTCAGCTGCTGCTGATGCTGATGCTAAGTTGCTTCAGTCGTGTCCGACTCTGTGCGACCCCATAGACGGCAGCCCACCAGGCTCCCCTGTCCCTGGGATTCTCCAGGCAAGATCACTGGAGTGGGTTGCCATTTCCTTCTCCAAAGCATGAAAGTGAAAAGTGAAAGTGAAGTCGCTCAGTCATGTCCGACTCTTTGAGACCCCATGGATTGCAGCCTACCAGGCTCCCCTGTCCATGGGATTTTCCAGGCAAGAGTATTGGAGTGGGGTGCCATTGCCTTCTCTGAACCTTTCAGCACCAGGGACCAATTTTGTGGAAGATAATTTTTCCACAGACTGGAGCGGGAGATGGTTTGGAGACGATTCAAGTGTATTACATTTATTGTGCACTTTATTTCCATTATTATTACATCAGCTGCACCTCAGATCATCAGGCATTAGATCCCAGAGGTTGGGAACCCTTGCTACAAAACAAAATAAGATATTTCAAATCTCATGTTGGCAAGCTCCAAATGGGAATGGCATACCTCCTGCCCACTCATCAATAAGAGCTGTCCTTTATTCAAAGCCACAGCCTCTCACTTAGAATTTCCCTTTTTTAGACATTGATTTGGATAGATTCTTTTTTTTCTACTTTTATATGCACATTCCTATATATATTTTATACCTTAGTTTTTATATTATTATTAGAGTATCTGCAACATACACCATTTATTCAGAAACACTTTTTTGAGACAAATAAACTGATCACATAACATGTATTTTATGATGTATCCCAATGTGAGAAATGTTGAACTTTCTAAAAAATTGATCCTAACATAGAATAAGACAATTTAGGTCATATGATATATGCAGTTAGAATCTCTAGCATTTTGATGTATTTCCTTGTAGCCTTTCTCTAGGCACATTTATCTTCAATATAATTGTATTTCCACCATACTGCTGGTGGATAGATTCTTTTAACCCCTCTGAAATATTGTCTGATTATCTGGTCAATATATATGAGTGTGAATGGAGATTCTGTCTGTGAACACAGAGTCAAGCATCTACCTCATTATTCCCTAGAAATATTGTCTTTTAATGTGTCCTCCATGCTTATTCACTTCCAAGGTGGTTCAGTGGTAAGATGAGGGTTCAATTCCTGGGTCAGGAAGATCTCCTGGAGTAGGAAATAGCACTTCACTCCAGTATTCTTGCCTGGACAGAGGAGCCTGGTGGGTCACCGTCCATGGGGTTACAAAGACCTGGACATAACTGAGTGACTGAGCACACACACACGTACACACATCCACACACCACCCTTATTCATGAAATTAACCAACAAAACATGTCCTTACTCTCCTGGTAGTTCTGAGGATAATTACAGAAAAGGTCACCTATTAATTCCCTGTCTGGGTGTGTTTCCTATTTTCTCAGAGGACTGAGGGAAAAGAAGAAAGCGGAGAAGAAAAACACTTACTTAGCAACTGTTATGCGATGAGCTTACCGGCAAACATGATCTTACTTACCCATCCACCACGTCTATGAGGTCTTATTACAACTCTGACTTCACAAAGGAAGAAACTGAGGTTAAACAAGTGCCCATGTCATATGACCCTTAAGAAATGAAATCGGAGTCAAGCTCAGGTCTTCTTGGCTCTAAGCTCATGTTCTTTCCTCTAGAGAGTATTATATCTAAATAATTGCCACTTTCTTTCTGCAGGAAAGGAGCTTAGAAAAGAGAAATAAAAGTCTATGTTCCTTATACTGAAATAGGTGGTACAGAATATAATCAATTAATAAGAACTGTCTCTGTGTGGAGAGTAGAATAAACATGACTTTTGCAGTTAGAAACTCAGCCCTCATGACTTATCTGTATGAACTCAAGCAATGTCTTCACTCTTCTAAGCTTCCTTTTATTCTTCTTAGCTATCAAACGCTAAGTCTTCATACAGGATTGTTAACGATACTCAGAAACAATCCAAATTAGGAGATAGCAAATAACATCAACACTTCTGCTATGATATATCAAATTACCTGAAGGACCATGTTAAGACACTTTGGGAGATAAACTTGGGTAAAGGATGTCATGATCCATGCATGACTTCAGGGACATAGTGGAAACATTTGTGGTGTGAGGGCTGCTCTCGACAGCTGTAACACATTGCACTGTGCCTTGGATATAAGGACTCAATAAAGTCTGCCTTCCCCTGGAACAGGTCTTTTTCACCTTGTAGTACTGACAGAGAGATGTAGAGTGCTAAAACGAGTAGCTTCCAAGGGAAAACATGATGGACCTCTCATTTCAAGAACTGATTCAAGAGCTCTCCATGGACACTGACATAGAGAACAGATTTATGGACACGGGGGTGAGGGGTACAGAGGGAGGAGAGGGTGGCATGTATGGAGAGAGTAACATAGAAACATGCATCACCATATTTAAAATAGATAGCCAGTGGGAATTTGCTGTGTGTCTCAGGGAACTCAGACCTCTGAAACAACCTAGAGGGTGGGATGGGGAGGGAGGTGGGAGGGAGGTTCAAAAAGGAGGGGATATATGTTCCCTATGCCTGATTCACACTGGTGTTTGGCAGAAACCAACACAATACTGTAAGGCAATTATCCTTCAATTAAAAATAAATAAAAGGAAAAATAAAAGAGTTCTCCACAGCTGAGGAGGAGACAAAGAAAATAACTTCTCACCTATACAGTCTCTAGAATGTGAGGCTCCTCATGGGAGGAGCCTTGCTGGGATTACATCTGTCCTCCACCCAAGCCCTCTTTCCAACCATGCGCCCAGATGGTTTCCAGGTGCCCCAGCCCAGGTCTGGAAGCCACCCCAGAGAGCCAGAGTTGAGTTGCTTACCACTAGAGGCGAACACACGCAGAACCCAGAGACAGTGGAGGAAGTTCTGGCTGTGGAACAGGTTCTTCCTGGCCAGAATCAATGTCACATCAAGTGCTTCCAATTCCAGTGCCTTCTGTCCAAACTTTTTATCTGTGAACACATATCAATCCATCTTAGTTGTGTTTCACATTAATTCTGACACTCATATATTACGTTGGGGAGAGGACACCAAAGATGGTGGAGGGAGGAGGACTGTCATGGCAATGAGGCTTCTCAGATCTAGTAGAAAATGCTAATTAGTATGCCTCCATTGGAACCAGATGGCTCAAAAGAGTCCATCAAGGGTACACATACGGTCCATTATTCTTCAAGTATTATTTACATGAAGCCTTGTGGGTTGTATGACTCTCATCCCCTGTATGTAAGAATGCTTCTGGTTGTTCTCAAACATGACCTAGATGTTAGTTGGGTATAAATTTATTTCTCTAAGACAGTTTTAGAATCAAGGGTATTTAAGCGATATAACTTGGGCTTCCCTTGTGGCTCAGTGGTGAAGAATCAGCCTGCATTGCAGGAGATGTGGGTTTGATCCTCACATTGGGAAGATTCCCTGGAGAACAAAGTGGCAACCCATTCCAGTATTCTTGCCTAGGAAATCCCATGGACAGAGGAGCCTGAAGGCTACAGTCCATGGGGTTGCAAAGAGTCAGACACAACTTAGCAACTAAACAGCAAGTTATATAAATTCAACTGCAGTGTGTGGACCTTGATTGGATCCCTCCCTGAGCATGTCTGTAAAAGGCATGGTGGGAACATTTAGAGAAACTGGAATGAATATAAATATGCATGCCTAGTTAGTTTGCTAGATTTGTGATTATGGTATTGTGATTATATAAGAAAATAATAGCAAATGAAACAACGGACAAACAATTAATCTCAAAAATATAAAAGCAACTCCTGCAGCTCAATTCCAGAAAAATAAATGACCCAATCAAAAAGTGGGCCAAAGAATTAAACAGACATTTCTCCAAAGAAGACATACAAATGGCTAACAAACACATGAAAAGATGCTCAGCATCACTCATTATCAGAGAAATGCAAATCAAAACCACAATGAGGTACCATTTCACACCAGTCAGAATGGCTGCCATCCAAAAGTCTACAAGCAATAAATGCTGGAGAGGATGTGGAGAAAAGGGAACCCTATTACACTGTTGGTGGGAATGCAAACTAGTACAGCCACTATGGAGAACAGTGTGGAGATTCCTTAAAAAACTGGAAATAGAACTGCCATATGATCCAGCAATCCCACTGCTGGGCATACACACCGAGGAAACCAGAATTGAAAGAGACACGTGTACCCCAGTGTTCATCGCAGCACTGTTTATAATAGCCAGGACATGGAAGCAACCTAGATGTCCATCAGCAGACGGATGGATAAGGAAGCTGTGGTACATATACACAGTGGAATATTACTAAGCCATTAAAAAGAATACATTTGAATCAGTTTTAATGAGGTGGATGACACTGGAGCCTATTATACAGAGTAAAGTAAGCCAGAAGGAAAAACAATACAGTACACTAACGCATATATATGGAATTAGAAAGATGGTAACGATAACCCTGTATGCGAGACAGCAAAAGAGACACAGATGTATAGAACAGTCTTTTGGACTCTATGGGAGAGGGCGAGAGTGGGATGATATGGGAGAACGGCATTGAAATATGTAAATTATCATATGTGAAATGAATCGCCAGCCCAGGTTTGATGCATGGTACAGGGTGTTCAGGGCTGGTGCACCAGGATGACCCAGAGGGATGGAATGAGGAGGGAGGTGGGATGGGGGTTCTGGAAGGGGAACACATATATACCCATGGTGGATTCATGTCAATGTATGGCAAAACCAACACAATAATGTAAAGAAAAAAGTCTTTCTTGAATTTGTTACAATTAAAAACAGAAAATGTCTCTTTTCAAAAAATTCACTCAAAAGTGTTTAGGAGTAAAATGCTATCTCTAATTTTCCTTAGAATATTTCAAACACAAATAAATACACTAAGGAAATACAATAAAATGCTAATAATGATTTGATCTAAGTGGTAGGTATATAAGAGGTCATCATTCTATATGACAGAGGACTTTAAAATAAAAGGTGAAAACATAATTTCAGAAAATAAAGTTTTCTCCCCAGATTTCTTGAAAATATAGATCAAAATGAACCTGATATTCAGACTTGTTGATTTGAGTCATTATTATTTTAATAATAGTGAATAAGCATAAGCAATAAATATAAAGTGCTTTTTATTCTATGCTCCCAGTTTTCACAGGATAACAAACGACTGTGCCACCTGTCACATTTATCTCTGTCCTTTCCAAAGTGCAATGCCCAACTGTGTTTGTGTTAGCAAGAATACAGTCACTATCAGATTCATCACAGGTAGAAATAAGTAAAACAGGTAACATCCCAAACCTTAATTATCAATATTTATCTCTGGACCAAAGGACCCCAGCAAAGAGACTGTGACTGAACTCATATGACCCATTCCCTTTATCAGAAAAGAAAGATATCTACCCAGTTCCATTCATGAGCAGCCAATCTCACTGCTGTTCTGTTCAGCTCAGCCCCTGACAGCTTGAATGCTAACATCTAGGATTACAGTCTTTGATGGCAGAAAGTGTGGTGATGTAACTATGGCACTGGTAATATTGCGGTCTATAACTTGAAAATCACTTCCCTGGTTCATCTCTTTCTCCTGTAAAACCTACATGACTCTTATTTGTCAAGCCTCTGACCCTACATGCTAAGCAGGTGACAGGCAGCCTTGCTTAATCCTTACAGCAAGTGGCCCAAGAATGATAAACTGAGACCCATTTTGTCGATGAGAGCCCAATGGTAACTTGCCCAAGGTCACACTGCTAATAAGCATCAAGCCAGGGCTTCCCTGGTGGCTTAGATGGTAAAGAATCCACTTGCAATGCAGGAGATCCAGGTTCAATCCCTGGATCAGAAAGATTCCCAGCAGAAGAGAGTGGCAACTCACTCCAATATTCTTTCCTGGAGGATACCATGGAGAGGAACCTGGCAGGCTATAGCCCATGGGGTCACAAGAGCAGATCCAACTAACAGCTAACACTTTCACTTTCAAGCCTAGAACCCACGTCTGAGTGCCCAGCCTCTACCATTTAGGGTGTATATCATGTTTCTTCTGTCTTCCTGGAGTTCACTTAGCCCACTCTTGGTTTCACTGACTTCTTCTCATCCTTCAAGATTAAGCTCAAATGTCACATCTGTCTACACCATTTTAGAGGAACATCATCCTTTCTTTTCCTTCCAGTTACTACCTAGTTAATTATCATCGTCTGCTATTATCTAGCTAACTATGTACTTTCTGCCCTTCCCCACTTGAATGTAATTCCCACAAGAGCAGACCTCCTTATCTGTCTTGCTGACAGTGGCATTCCCATGTGTCTAGAACAGTACACAGCCTGGGGAGATATGCAGTAAATATCTGCTGAGTGATCAATGAGTGAATTCTGTGTGTTTTGTCTGAAACATGCTCCTGCAGGTGCTGGCTGATGCCTGGGTCTCAGTCATTGTTTGTGACATGTTGAAGGGACTCGAAGCAGAGTTCGGAACGTTGAAAGAAAAGGGTACGCCCAGAGGCCTGCACCCTCAGCAGCTGCAGCCTTCACAACATTCAGAGGAACTGAGCTTCTTGACTGTGGTCTGTATAAAGTGTTACTGTTAGTTGCTCAGTCGTGTCTGACTCTTTGTGACCCCACAGACTGTAGCCCACCAGGCTCTTCTGTCCATGGAATTCTCTAGGCAAGAATACTGGAGTGGGTTGCCATTCCCTTCTCCAGGGCATCTTCCCTGACCCACAGGTCAAAGCGAGTCTCCTACATTGCAGGCAGATTCTTTACCATCTGAGCCTCCAGGGAAGCCCTGTGGTCTAACACTGCACACAATTAAAGCTTAACTGTTATGACTAATTTGTAACATTTACATGCAGCCTGGGTGCCCAGGCTTTTTCAACTGTGCTCCAAGAAGTCCTAGGGTTTTAGAGAGGTGTTTCAGGGTCTTCTATGTGGAAAGAGAAAGGGTGTGGAGAGTAAGTGGAAAGAATTCTAAACCCTCATCTTCTCTTCAACCAGGGAAGCACCACTTCTGCATGACTTATTTGGGTTTCTCTGGTAGCTCAGTTGGTAAAGAATCTGCCTGCAGAGCAGGAGACCCAGGTTCAATCCCTGGACTGGGAAGATCCCCTGGGAAAGGAAATGGAAAACTACTTCAGTACCCTTGCCTGGAAAATTCCACAGACAGAGGACCCTGGTGGGCTGCAGTCCATGGGGTCACAAAGAGTTGGGCACAACTGAGCAACTAACGCTAACACTTTATCACTAGTGAGTTGAAAACTGTCCTTCCAGCAAATGAGGGGTGGGATGAATTGGGAGATTGGGATTAATGTATATATGCTATTGATGCTATGTATAAAATAGATCACTAATGAGAACCTGCTGTACAGCACAGGGAACTCTACTCAATGCTCTGTGGTGCCCTACATGGGAAGGAATCCAAAAAAGAGCCGATATATGTATACATACAGCTAATTCACTTTGCTGCATAGCAGAAACTAACACAGCATTGTAAAGCAACTATATTCCAACAAAAAATTGTTTTAAGCAATGGCTTAGTTGTGTCCAACTATTTGCAACTCCATGGACTGTAGCCCACCAGGCTCCTCCGTCCACAGAATTCTCCAGGCAAGAGTACTGGAGCAGGTTGCCATTTCCTTCTTCAGGGGATCTTTTCAACCCAGGAATTGAGCACCAATATCCTGCATTGCAGGCAGATGCTTTACTGTCTGAGCTACCAGGGAAGCCTTTAATAAACTTAACAAAAGGTTAAAAAAAATTTAATGAAAAAAAGATAACTGGCTCCCCAAAAGTCATGTCTGCCTGGAACCTCAGAATGTTGTATTATTTGGAAACAGTCTCTGCAGACTTAATTACTTAAGTAAGGTCATACATACTTGAGTATGCCCTAAACACAATGAGGATTTAGGGAGGGCTTTCTTGGTGGTCCAGGTTAAGAATCCACCTGCCAATGTGAGAGACATGGGTCCGATCCCTGCTCCAGGAAGATTCCACATACCACAGAGCATTCAAGCCCGTGCACCACGACTCCTGAGCCCGAGCACCTAGAGCCCATGCTCTGCAACAAGAAAAGCCACGGCAGTGAGAAGCCCCTGCACTGTAGCTAGAGAATAGCCCCCTCTTGCTGCAACTAGAGAAAAAACACCTGCACAGCAAAGACCCAGTGCGGTCAAAACTAAACAAACAAAATTTTAAAATAAAGTGATTGAAAGCCTCCTTGGAATAGCTCCCCTCTGTCCTCCATGTGTCTCATGCTCCAGGTTGTCCATTCCTGCTCTGGGTCTGGTCCTAAGCCCCCAGGTACCTGGGATGTGCTCCCTGCGGGGTGGGTCCTGCCTCATCACCAAGGTGTCTAGACCTGCTTCCTCTCTGTTCTCCCATAAAGGCTTCCCAAATCGTTCCATGATAACATCCCCAGATACCCTTCCAGTCATCCTTGGGTATGGGGGCGTGGGTACCTCGGAGGCCAACTTTGGCCAGCAGCCGGAGGAGCGGCAGGAGGACGACGTAGTCCGGAGAAGCTGTCCTGGCCGTTTCCACCAGGGTCCGCAGAAGGGCTTCACTCCCACCCTTGCTGATCATGTAGCGAATCCTCCGGTCTGTGCCTGAGGGGGTGAGCAGAGGGGCCCTGAGTCTCACATAACTACTCTCCTGTCCTTGGAGCAGGAAGCAGATCTCACGGCTAGAGACTGAGCAAGCATTGATTAATCTCATCTCAGAAACAGTGAGTGTGGAGTTCATGAAGCATCTTGTGTAAAGTTGTGCTGCTAGGTGAGGGGCAATATTTGGGAACTTGCAGCAGGTATAATAAACGGAGCCTAAACTCTACTTTCCTAAGACTCTATGAAGTCTCAATGTATGTGTGTGCTTGTGTTGCATGTATTTGTTGATGTTGTTTAGACACTAAGTTGTGTCCAACTCTTTGCGACCTCATGGACTATAGCCCACGAGGCTCCTCTGCCTGTGGGGATTCTCCATGCAAGAATTCTGGAGTGGGTTGCCATTTCCTTCTCCAGGGCATCTTCCCGACCCAGGAATCAAACTCATGTCTCATGCGTCTGCTGCATTGGCAGACAGATTCTCTACCACTGAGCCACCTGGGAAGCCCCATATCACATGTAAAGAAATACACATATAGGCTGGTGTATAATCATATACTTGATTAAAGTGAGAATATCAGTATCCCTCAGCTATTGGGTTTAAATTATCTATTAATATAAGAAGGTTAGGTTTGATAGCTTATCTAGAATAATTTCATGAGTGGTATTAATTATTATTTTGTGCTGGCCTTCAGTAACTGATGTGAGGGACATATGGAAACAAGCAGAGTAATCCTTTGAGAAACAAACACCTCATCATATATCTAGGGAGTTTTGAAGAAGGTCTGGGCTAAGGTAAAATATGTTGGTCTTTCTACTTTAGAGTAGTTTTAAACAGGGCCCTCCCCCATCTTACCCCAGGATAAGCCCAAAGGCAGTGGTTACGTTTCAACTTGGAAGGGGACCCATGTGATTCTCTGTGCTCTTGGACCAAGGTGGTCAACAGGGTGGGAGACTAAAGAAGACTCTCTGATTTTTCATCTTCTACTAAAGGAGCAATGATCAGTACCTATTTCAGAAGGAGGACTCTGTGGTTTCATTCTAAGAGTTCCAGACACCACTGGACCAGCTGAAGGCAGAACTATCCCAGAGAATAAACGGGCTTCAGCGACAGAGGGTACCTGCTTGAGGTCACTCTGCCACTGCAGAGCAGCACAGCCCACAGGTAAACCTTGATATGAGCAGACCCTTCCTTCTGAAACTGTAACCTGAGGATCTGGGGCTTTGGGGTGACATTCACTGTGGTATTTCTATTTGGTACGAATACGTCTTTCTAGGGCAACATGGCTGGCTTCACAGAAGTGAAAGCTAACTGAATGCTGGAATGCCCAAGAAGCTGTGTTTTCCAAGAACTTCAGGTGGAAAACAGCTGATAGAGGTGGGACCCAGCTGACTCAGTGGATGCCACCATAGTGACTTCTATCCAGTTATCCCTGAAAATGTAATGGCTGACCACACTGCTAAGTCTAGCTCCTGCCTTGTCTTCCTGTCTCCACCTGACTTACATAAGAGAGCTGCCACACCTGGCTCTCTAAATGGGCCATGATGAGGGAAGAGGGGGAGGTGAGAGGTCAAACCATTGAGAGCTGGAGGTCCTTGGCCCCAGAGATGAGATGTCACAGAATAACCACCCAGAGTCTAGATTCCTCCTAAATTTGGATCACTGTAGGGTGCATGATGTGATGGAAAAGCCCAAAGTACATCCATCTTATGGTGATTTTGTCTCTCACAGAAAACCTGGAGCAAACCCCCAGGCCACACAGTTTCCTGGGAGACATCACATCTGCATGCCCCCACGTCCACCACAGGGGGAATGAGGGCATGACCTACTCACCAACTGAAAGCAGATCTCCGAGGAGTTGGAGGATGGTCAAGATGGACTTCTGGTCTGAGGAGCTCTGCAATGAAAGCAGATAGCCATCTTTAAGAAGGCAGACGAGGGTACAGCCAACTATGGAGAACCGTATGGAGATTTCTTAAAAAACTAAAAGTAGAACTACCATAAAACCCAGAAATCCCACTCCTGGGCATATATCCAGAAAAGATGAAAACCCTAATTTGAAAAGATAAACGCATCCCAATGTTCATACAGCACTATCTGTAACAGACAAGACACAGAGCAACCTAAACGTCCACTGACAGATGAATCACTAAAGAAGATGTGTGTGCGTGCATGTTCAGCTGCTTCAGTTGTCTCTGACTCTTTTCGACGCTATGGATTTCAGTCTGCCAGGCTTCTCTGTCCATGGGATTCTCCAGGCAAGAATACTGGAATGGGTTGCTATGCCCTCCTCCAGGGGATTTTCCCAACCCAGGGGTCAAACCTGCATCTCCCAAGTTGCCTGCGTTGCAGGCAGATTCTTTACCACTGAGCCACAGGGGAAGCCCAAAGAAGATGTGATACATACATACAATGGGATATTACTCAGTCATTAAAAATAATGAAATAATGACATTTGTAGCAACATGGAGGGACCTGGAGATTGCCATACTGAGTAGAGAAAGACAAATACCATATGACATCACTTACATGTCGAATCTTAAAAAATAACACAAATAAATTTATTGACAAAACAGAAACAGACCCACAGGTATAGAAGACAAACTTACGGTTACCAAAGGGGAAATGTGGGTGGGGGAGGGATAAATTGGGAGTTTGGGATTGACATGTACATACCACTATATATAAAACAGATAATTAACAAGGACCTACTGCATAGCACAGGGAACTCCACTCAATATTCTCTAATAACCTAAATGGGGAAATAATTTGAAATAGAATAGATGCACATGCATGTATAACTGAATCACTTTGCTGTATACCTGAAACAAACAATATTATAAATCAACTATGCACGCTAAATAGCTTCAGTCATGTCTCACTTTGGACTGTAACTCACTAGGCTCCTCTGTCCATGGGATTCTCTAGGCAAGAATACTGGAGTGAGTTGCCATTCCCTGCTCTAGGAGATCATCCTGACCCAGGGATCAAACCTGTATCTCTTAAATCTCCTACACTGGCAATTGGGTTCTTTACCACTAGTGCCACCTGGGAGGCCCATAAATCAACCGTACTCTAATATAAAATAAAAATTTTTAAAGAAAGAAGGCAAAAGAAGGGAGGCAGCATGGTCAAGGGTATGCATAGGATGGCAGCTTCCTTCTGCTGAGAAAGACTATCTACAATAAGGAATGGCTGAAGGGAGACTCCTGGTGGTATGGTGGCTAAGAATTCACCTTCCAATGCCAGGGACTCAAGTTAGATTCCTGGTCTGGGAACTAAGATCCCTCATGCCTTATGGCAACTAAGCCATCACAACTAGAGAGAGGCCCATCTGCCACAAGTAAGACCCACAGCCAAATAACTAAATATTTTTAAAAAGAAATGGTTGCATGGTTGTTCCTTAAATAAAAACTGAAAAGGACTCGCTGAGTGAAACATCTCAGGGGCTCTAGCTCCATATTTAGCCTTCAGAAACTAGCAACATCAGCAAAATGGGAAAAGAAAACATTGATAGTTTAGGCAGAAACAGCAAATGAAAAGGGGCTTTGTGGGCCAAGGTAGCAAAGCCTTTGCTAATTTCAGAAGGCTAGGATTATGGTTCAATGCAGGGCAGAGAGCAGAAACAGAAATCCATTAACACGTTCAGATGAAAAGACTTCCCTGACTCGCAAGGATGAAATTTTATTTTCTCAAGAGACACTTGTAATCCTTGACATGCTCACTCCCCTTTTTATACAGGAGAGGACACCGAGACTCAGCGGGGGTAGGACTTATGCAAGACCTCTGTGGTGATCCACAAACCCAAATCCAAAGTACAGCCCAGGCCAGGCTCCCCAAAATCAGGCCAGTGTTATTGCATGGGAATATGTTAATTTTCTAGCTCTCAAGAACTTCTTTACCTATAAGTTGCAAGTTTGCACCCATAAATATCACCTTTCCAAACCCCCACTCTCTAACCCCTGATAAGCATCATTCTATTACACCCTCTGTGACTGCAAGTTCAGCTTTTTTAGATTCCATAGATCAGTGGTATCACACAGTATTCATCTTTCTCTGTTTGACTTATCTCACTGTACCTAATGCCTTCAGGGTCCATCTGTTTTGTTGCAAACGGCAGGGTATTCTTTTTCTCGTGGCTGAATAATATCCCACTGTATGTATATACATCTTCTTTACCCATCCATCTGTTGAGGGACACTTAAGTTGCCTCCATATCTTGGCTGTTGCTACTGTGAACATGGGTATGCAGATGTCTCTTCCAAATACTGCTTTCTAATCCTTTGAATATAAAGCCAGGAGTCTTATCTTACACCACTCACAAAAATTAACTCGAAATAGATCAAAGACTTAAATCTAGGACTTGAAATCATGAAACCCCCAAAGAAATCACAGGGGAAAAAAAAAAATCTCTGACATTAGTGTTGGCGATGTTTTCTTTGGTGAGACCAAAAAGCACATGCAGTGAGATTAAAATAAACAAGTGAGACTACATTAAATTGAAGAGCTTTTGTACAACCAGGGAAACAATCCACAGACTGAAGTCAGCAGAATGGAGGAAATACACATGATAGGCTTCCCTGGTGGCTCAGTGGTAAAGACTCCGCCTGCCAGTGCAGGAGATGCTGGATTGAGCCCTGGGTTAGGAAGATCCCCTGGAGGAGGGCATGGCAACCCTCTCCAGTATAGAGAAATCCCATGGATAGAGAAGCCTGATGGGCTATAGTCCATGGGGTCGTAAAGAGTCGGACATGACTTACTGGCTAAAATAACAACAAATAAGATATTTTTTAAAATTTATTGGAGTATAGTTTCTTTACAATGCTGTGTTAGTTTCTACTGTATAGCAAAGTGAATTAGCCATTCGTATACATGTATCCTCTCTTTTTTTGGATTTCCTTCCTATTTAGGTAACCACTGAACACTGATAAGATACTATTGTAAAGGTATGCTTTCACACACCAAATAAGGCAAAAAACAGGTCCATTACGGACACAAAACCAAAACTTAATACAACTCATCTTCCAGGTGTGATGAGACACCTGGGGCTCCCTAGGCATTTGAGGTTTATACCACTTACACTTACTTGAATTTGCTCTTGGAGCTTCTCCACAGGGAGCTGAGCCTAATGAGGGCAGCCTCAGCATCACTGTTCTGACGCCTCCCATCACAGCTGCCCGGGACGCTAACAGCAGGCATCCTTCTTTGAGTCCCCTCCAACAAATGTCATCCGTAGTTGTGCACCGTGTCAGTGTTCCCTGTCTCCTCCCACCCTTTGGTCTCCCAAAATCTGGGAACAAGAACCAAGGATCAGGGAAACCACTGATGTATCACCCCAGGGAATCTGCTAGTCTTAGGTTTTGGTACCAGTTCCATTGGAGGAGCGGTTCCCCCACATCCACAAACAATACTCTGGACACCATCAGGTTGTCCCACAGTTCATCTCCACTCTGACACTATCTACCCAGAGATAACATCAGATTCCAGAGGTTGAGGGGTCAGTCCTACAAGATCGCCCACCCCCACTTCGGACTCCAGTGGATCCTTCCTTCTGGCCAACACACTCGTTATAAATCAGAGGTTCCAATGAGCCCCGCTAACTCAGGGTGTCGATCACAAGTCTAGGCTGTTAATCTGTCCTTCCAGGTCACTGGCTATAAATTAAAGATTCCCACAATCGACCTCCTCCTTGGGTGTGATTAGTTTGTTAAATCCTCTCCCTGAACTCAGAGAAACATTTCACTTTCTGGATTGCTAGTTTATTGTAAAACGATAGAACTCAGGAACAGCCAGATGTAAGAGATGCCCAGGGCAAGGCATGGGGAACTGGCACAGAGCTCACACACCTTCTCCAGGAGCATCAATCTCCCAGCTCCTCCACCTGCTCACCAACCCAGAAGCTCTCTAAACTTCATCTCTCAAGTTGCCTGTTTTCTTTCTTTTTTAATTTTGGGGGGAGGGGCACACCCACAGTATGTGGGGTGTCAGTTCTCTGAACCCACGCCCCTGCCTTGAAATTCGGAGTCTTAACCCCTGGACTGCCAGGGTAGTTCCCCAATCCTTACACAGTCTATAGATTTAATTTCTGACTCTTCTACCTTCCCTGGAGGTAAAGGGGACTTGGGGTGTGCTGGGGAGCCAGGAGGACAGAAGAATGAAAGCCCCAACCCTCCTATCACACGGTCAGTTCTCCTGACAATCAGTTTTCCATCCTTAGGTGTGGTCCAAAAGTCAACCCATTAACTTAACAAAAGACAGCTTTATTGCTCTCATCTCATGAGGATGTTCCAAGGGTTTGGGGAGCTCTGTGCCAGAAACAGGAGGAAGACCAAATATTTATTTCTTACTATAAATCACAATATCACAGCAAGAATCCAGCCCTTTGAAAATGGACCCAAAGATGGCTCATGGTAAAAAAACAAAGTTCCTTCTCTGCAATGACATGTCTGGATCCACCAGCAGGAACCCCTGTAACTGCTCTTCTTTCTGAAAATAGGGAGGGGGATAAGCCATAAAAGCATGGCTGGGGAATATTGTGTAACTTGGTCTAAATGCAGAATTCATCAGTTAACTGTGAATTATGAGCAAAAAGGAAACTAAGAGAGGAAACAGGGTGCTGAGAAAGGAGCAAAGAGAAAAGGGAGAGAGGAAAGCTAATAAAGAGGAAACTGATTCAAGAGAGATAAAAAGATCCACGTTTAATTTCCTTTCATTCAATTATTCATGCATTCGTCCCACAAATGCTCCCCAGAAATCATGTATGTCCCAGTCACTGGGCTGGGTTACAAGCAGATGGGAACACATTCAGCCTTCACAGGGCTCCAGGCCTGGCTGAGAGGAACAGCCGGCAGGCAGTTAGGACCCAGGATGGTTAAGGACTGTGGCAAAGGTAAACATGGGTGCTAGAAGAATTCAGAGACGGGTGTGTAACCCAGCCAGGATCATGAGTGATAAGTCTGGGAAATAGGGCAGAAGTGGGGCAGGGGTGATGCTGAAAGCTCAGCTTCTCTGCACACCGGTGCTGATCATATCTCAGAGACAAGTTTTGAGTGAAGTAGAAGAGGACAGATTTACTGACTTGCCAGGCAAAGGGGGACACAGCCAGCTAATGCCCTCAAAACCGTGTGTTCCCAACTTGGGGAAGATAGTGAGGAGTTTTATAACAGTTGTTCAAAGAGGGTGTGATCAGCTCATGGGCATTCTTCTGATGGGCTGACGGTGAGGTTGAGTAGGAGTCAGCATCAGCAACCTTTGGGTCCAACCAGTCTGGGGTCTACATGTTTGTGGGCTGCGTACCATCACCAATCATTAACTTCTCCCACCTGGAGGGCATTTCAGTATCTGCGTGCATGCTAAGTCACTCAGTTATGTTCAACTCTCTGTAACCCTATGGACCATAGCCCATAGCTCACAGTCTATGGGATTCTCCAGGCAAGAATACTGGAGTGGTTTCCATTTCCTCCTCCAGGGGATCTTGCTAACTCAAGGACAGAACCCGCATCTCTTATGTCTCTTGCATTGGCAAGCAGGTTCTTTACCACGAGTGCCACTTGGGAAGCCCTTCAGTATCTGCAAACGGCTCAAAGATACGGTTGTGTGTATCCCTTGATGGGGTATCAGGGCCTTGCCCCAAGGTGGCTCTTGACTGTTGGTTTCTCCCCAGTCTCGCATCCCCTCCCTCCCCTCATTAACCACTGCTTGATTCTGTCCCTTGGAACTCAGGGAAGGTCATGGGGGATAAATGAAAGCTGTTTCCTGTAATCAAAGAAATGGGAGACACAGGAAGGCCTTGTGCCTGGGCGCCCCACCAGGCCCTGCATGGTATCAAGGGGAATGTTCCAGCTGTGTCACAGCCCCACTTACTCAGAGGGAGGCATGACAGAGTGTGGCAACCTTGGGGGATGAAACTGCTTCCAGGATGAAGCAGATGGTGAAGGGAATTGCAAAAGTCTGTGGACAAGAACTAGGTCTTACTCATTTCTGCATTCCCATGTCCTGAGGTGTAATAGATAATCAGTATATTTTATTGGATCCATTTATCCAGCTAAGGGATTGCCTGCTTTTAGTTCAATGCCCACTAATGCTCCCTGAGAACAAGCACTCTCTCCTAGGCTTCTGCTGTACCTTCCAGCAGGGAGATAGATCTGGGCACGCAGAATCTACTAAATCACCGCCCCTAAATTGGTTTGACCCGTGGCCAACACAGTTGGCTGCGCACACTCCAGTCGTTCTTCTGTAATTGCTTCCCAGAAAATCCCATTTGTTTCAAGCCCGGGGCAGCAGCCTGCTGATGAAAGATACACACTCTACTTGTCCCCTGCCTGGGGAATGGGCCACAGTTCACCTCCTCTGTCTTTCTCCTCTTCCTATGGTTCTTTGAGATGTGAGTATGATCCCAGATAGGGGCTTCCCCTGGTGGCTCAGCAGCAAAGAACCTGCCTGCAAATGCATGAGAATTTCTGCATTTGGGTCGTGGGTTCGATCCCCGGGTCGCGAAGATCCCATGGAGCAGGAAATAGCAACCCACACCAATATTATTGCTTGGGAAATCCCTTGGACAGAAGAGTTTCATGGGCTACAGTCCATGGGGTTGAAAAGAGTCAGACACGATTTAGCAACTAAACCACCACACCACCATGAGCCCAGATCTGGGTAAGGAAACTCAAATCGAAGTCAACTGAGAGATTCCAGAAAAGATTTTTCTCCAGGACTTAAAAAGAGAAACCATGAAAAACAAAAACAAAGCAAAAAGACAAACACTCTATTTCTGCTTTGGGGCACTATTGTCTGAGGACAACCCTGGATCACTGGTGACATTGTTAAGCTGTGAACCTTGTTCAGTTGCTCAGCTGTGTCCAACTCTGCGACCCAGTGGACTGCAGCACGCCAGGTGTTCCTGTCCTTCATAGACTTTCAGGTACATGAAATAGTAAGTATCCTCACTTATAAAAGCTATTTTCAGCCAGGTAGTTTGTCATAAAGAGAGGAAAAAGAAAATTTTTGTACCTCTGCTTGTCCTCTTCCAAATCATGAGTTAATAAACAGGAAAGAATTTGATTTCACAAACTACGGCCAGCCCAAGAGAGTCCTGCCATTCCATCGGCACTAAGAGAGTACTGTCACACAGATGTTTAGTTCACAATGTTCTCGCTCAGCTCTGAGCTAGAATGAATCAGCACAATATTTTTCTCTAAGTAAAAATTATGGCTATCAGTGGAGGGAAAAAAACACTCCACAAAATCTCCACTGGCATTAATATATGTACTGCTATATTTACCAATAAATATTTTGCACTATTTAGAAGAACAACACAAAACCATTATCTCACCCACAGTAATAATAAATGAGCAATTAAAGAAGGCAGGATGCAACGTGCCTCCATTTTCCTTTAATGATCCTTTTAAATGAATCATTGAGTAATTCCCTGTTGTTTAAGACTTTTCGATAAAAAAAAGGATTTGCCAAGCTTTCTAGTAGAGGCAGGCAGCTAAAAGAACAAACAGTGTCTTTCACAGTCTGTGGGGTTTTGAACTACAATTTTCTCAAACACTGTTTTGAATTTGTTGCTCACTTGCTTTGAAATCTTTATCTCCCTATTGCCTTCCTTCTCCTGACTCTCCATGAAGACATAAGATCCTTCCCATCACTCAGCTTCTGGGGGTTCATCTTCATCCACTCCCTCAACCCCAGTACCAAGTATATTGACCACAAAGGACCAATCACTGTGCCCCAAGCCCATCATGGGTTCCCATGCCTTCAAAGTTTTGCTCACATTGCTTCTACTGATGGAGTATTATTTCTCCTTGCGAAGAACATGAAACTTACTTGTATTTAGCCCATGAAACCTACTTGTATTTCAATTCCAAGCTCAAGTTCCTTTCCTATACAGTTTTTCCACATTACCTACCTTCCTGGCACTCATTACCCAAAACGGCCACATAGCTGCATACACTGGGCACTGTACAACTGCCAGGTATGCCATTCACAGGGACTACCACATAATCGATGCCCTCTAAAGAGGGATGGTGCAGTGGCCCAGCCTGTCCAAAAACAGAATTATTTGCTCTAAGTATTTGATTTCTCGCAATCCACTTAGCCCCTCCTTTTATTAGAATTCTTACTAAATCCTGGTTATTTTCTTGCCTCTCTGTTTTGGCTGTCTATTGCAGGGATGACAAACTACCCTGATGCCTACTGGATTAAAGCAATAGACTTTTTATGTTATCTCTTGATTTTGTGGACAGAGAATTTGGGCAGGGCTTAACTGGGAGAGTCTTCTACTTTTCATGGTGTTAACTAAGGTCACTGAGCGGCATTCAGCTGGCAAATGAAATGGCTGGTCTGGAGGCTCTATGATGGCTTCATTTGTAAGTCTGATACCTTGGCACAGATGGTTTCTGCTTGGCAGGCTGAAGGACTGGGCTCATCATGGACTATGAACCAGAATGCCTTCATGTGGCCTTTCCAACATGTTAGTCTTAAGAAACTTGGACTCCTTACACGGCAGAACAAGCATCCCAAGAGAACTGAGTATATGTTGCAGGGCTCCTTTTGACTTAGCCTCAGTTTAACCATCACCTCTGCTGCATCCAATTGGTCAGTCAGGTTACTGATGATAGCCCAGATTTGGGTGGATGGAATTAATCTCTACCTCTTAATTGGAGGAGTAGAAAAAAACGTGCAGCACTTTTTAATCTCCCACACTCTCCTTAGAATTTGAGCTCCTCTAGAGCAAGCATTTCATCTCATTCCCCCTTGGGATCCCCAGGTTCTAGGGTGGCATCTTACACAAAGTAGGTATTCAATAAACATTCCGAATGTTATAAAATGGGATGAGATAGGATAGAAAGGAATAGAATGGAATGGCTTGGGAAGGGATGGGACGAATGGCATAAAGTGGAATGGAATGGAATAGAATGGAATGGAATGGAATAGAAAACTTAATATGAAATCTGCCAGAGCCTTACTATCCTATTCTCTTTGATGACAGGATTTACCTCAAAGAATATTCCAGGGGGAACATCCTTATACAAATTTATGACAAGGTATACAACTTTTCTACAAATCCAGCAACTGGACAAATAGTTATAGGATGCCTACTATAGGATGCCTTTTATGGTGCTAGGGGTTAAGAACCCACCTGCCAATGCAAGATACACAGGTTTGGCCCCTAAGATCCCCGGGAGGAGGTCACGGCAACCCAGTCCAGTATTCTGGCCTGGAGAATCCATGGACAGAGAAACCTGGTAGGCTACAGTCCATGGGGTAACAAAGAGTCAGACATGAATGACATGATGTAGCATCATGTGCCAGGAACTGTGTTAATGAATAGGGAACATCAATATCATCCCAGACAATGTGGAGAGAAAAGAAGTATCCTGTGACTCTCTGAAATTTTCTCAAGTCTACAGCAAACTTTATTGAACAGGGGGAAAAAAGGCCATCCCAGTCCCATTTTCTGTAATACCCCTGATATCACAGAAATTGAGTGCTTACACTCTGCCACTCTGTTCCCACAGATGGAAAGAATAAGCCCATGAAATTTTAATTCTTGATCTCTAGAGAATAAGACAGAACCTCTTCCAAATTCATGAGCCAAGAGCACAGGACACAGCTCATAGCCCAAGAAAACCATATTGCCAAAAATAAATTTGTTCTTCAGTCACGCAGTTTGAACATCACTAGAAATGGTCCATTGGCTAAAGAAAAGACTTTATTAAATTTGGAGCTGGTAATGAGTGACAAAAGAGGATACTGATCACATACTTCAATGACTGAAAATGGTTATTATACCAGAAACGGTGACCAGTAGCTCTCTGTCTTCACACAAGAGGAAACAGGGAGAAGTTGCACAATTAGAAGTTTAGTTTTGGCAGAAAGAAAAACTTCCTGTCAGGGCTGAGACAAGTTCAAAAGAGGGAGAGTTGTATTAAATGAGTATGGACTGAAATATATACGAAAGTGTAAAAGTGCTAGTTGCTCAGTCATGTCTGACTCTTTGTCGGACATGGACTGCAGCCCCAAGGATCGAACCTGGGTCTCTGGCATTGCAGGTAGATTCTTTACCATCTGAGCCACCAGATGGCTATGAAATAGTTTTTTTATTATTATTTTAATTGGAGGATAATTACAAATTGTGATGGTTTTTGCCATAAATCAACATGAATCGGCCATAGGCATAATTGGGTCCCCTCCATCCTGAGCTCCCCACCCATCTACCTCTCTCCCCACCCTGGCCCTCCAGGCTGTCACAGAGCACTGGCTTTGGGTGCCCTGCTTCATACATCAAACTCCCACTGGTTATTTATTTTACATATAATAATGTATATACGTAGCTTCATATATACATATATATATGTAGCTTCAATGCTATTCTCTCAAACCATCCCACCTTCTCCTTCATTCTAGTGAGGTAGATGAACCTAGAACCTATTACACAGAGTGAATTAAATCACAAAGAGAAAGTGAAATCACAAAGAGAAAGACAAATACCCTGTACTAACACATATGTATGGAATCTAAAAAGATGGAACCGATGATCCTACATGCAGAGCAACAAAGGAGACACAGATGTAAAGAAATTAGAGCTTTCTCAATAAGATGGATGTTGGGCTGTAAATAGTGAAAAAACAAGAAGCTTGGCATAATTACAGAAGCTGGGTGATGTGGTTTTATAATATTAAAAAATAAACATTATTACAAAATAGAATAAAGTGAAATGGTATGTAATGTGTTCTGTCTTAGGTGGAATCTTTAGAATGAACAAGCCATACAGAATGAAGTAAGTCTGAAAGAGAAAAACAAATATATTATATTAAATTCATATATGTGGAGTCTAGAAAAACTGTGTATATGATCTTATTTGTAAGCAGAATCATAGACACAGTTGTAGAGAACAAATGTATGGATACCAAGGGAGAAAGGAGGGGATGGAAAGAATCGGGAGACTGGGACTGACACATAGGCACTGTTGACACTATGGATAAAATACATAACTAGTGGGAATCTACTGTGCAGCACAGGAAACTGTATGTAATGTACAGTAGTGACCTGAAGGGGAAGGAAGTCCAAAAGGGAGGGACTTATATACATATATATACATACCTATTATATATATACATATATGTATACATATAGTTGATTTACTTTTCTGTACAGTAGGAACTAACACCATTGTAAAGATACTATATTCCATTAAAAATAAATTTTAAAAAAATTTAAAAATACCCCAATACCGATAAGAGAATGAACAATCCCACTAGGATCTTTCCTCATAATTCTTAGGCTCCAGAATTTGACAAATGCCCTAGTCATATATTGGATCTTAGATAATTAATTGTTAAGAATACAGTGAAGAGGAACTACAGGGCCTCTTGATTAAAATGAAAGAGGAGAGTGAAAAAGCTGGCTTAAAACTCAACATTCAAAAAATGAAAATCATGGCATCCAGTCCCATCACTTCATGGCAAATAGATGGGGAAACAGTGGAAACAGTGACAGACTTTATTTTCTTGGGCTTCAAAATCACTGCAGATGGTAACTGCAGGCATGAAATTAAAAGATGCTTGCTCCTTAGAAGAAAAGCTATGACCAACCTAGAAGCATATTAAAAAGAAGAGACATTACTTTCCCAACAAAGCTATGGCTTTTCTGGTAGTCATGTATGGATGTGAGAGTTGGACCATAAAGAAGGCTAATCACCAAAGAATTGGTGGTTTTGAACAGTGGTGCTGGAGAAGACTCTTGAGAGTCCCTTGGACTGCAAGGAGATCCAACCAGTCAATCCTAAAGGAAATCAGTCCTGAATATTCATTGGAAGGACTGATGCTGAAGCTGAAGCTCCAATACTTTGGACACCTGATTCAAAGAAATGACTCATTGGGAAAGACCCTGATGCTAAAAAAGATTGAAGGCAGGAGGAGAAGGGGATGACAGAAGATGAGATGGTTGGATGAAATCACCAACTCAACGGATGTAAGTGTGAGCAAGCTCCAGGAAATAATAGACAGGGAAGTCTGGCATGCTGCAGTCCATGGGGTTGCAAAGAGTTGGACATGACTAAGCAATTGACAAAGAATACCACTGCTCTCCCTTCTAAGTAAAGAGGCATATATGATTCAGCATCGGGTAAAGCTAGAATGTGGTCTATTTTTCATTTAGCAAACATTGTCAGGTACGTACTTTGTACCAGGTACTGTGTTAGCTGCCAGGAATAACAGGAATAACATAAATATACACAGTCCCTGCCCTCATCAAACTCTCAAGCCAGTTAGAAAGGCAGATAGCTGAAGCATGTTAATTGTCATGTGTCTAATCAATCGCCAGCCCAGGATTGATGCTCGGGACTGGTGCAGCGAGATTTCCCGGGGGGGAGGGAGGAGGGAGGGGGGACCCGGAGGGGAAGCATATGTAAACCCATGGTGATATCATGACAATGTATGGCAAAAACAATAATAATAAAAAAAAAAAGAAAAATGCACATTTTACTCAATTAGCTGATTAAAAAAAAAAAAAAGAAAGAAAGGCAGATAGCTAAATAGTCACCCAAAGAAATGTAGAATTGCAACAGGGGATAAGTACCCAAGTTTATTTTGTCATGTGACCATAAAATAAGGCTATTTGATGTGAATCAGTAAAGGATTCCCTTAAGAAATAACTTATTTGCAAAGTGGAAATAGAGACACAGATGTATGGATACTAAGGGGAAAAAAAGGGTGGTGGGATGAATTGGGAGATTGGGATTGACATATATACACTCTTAATACTATGTATAAAATAGATAACTAAAGGGGGCTTCCCAGGTGGTGCTAGTGGTAAAGAACCACTTTACCTGCCAATGAGGGTAGACATAAGAGATGTGGTTCCATCCCTGGGTCGGGAAGATCCCCTGGAGGAGGGCACAGCAACCCATTCCCATATTTTTGCCTGGAGAATCCCATGGACAGAGGAGCTTGGCAGGCTGTAGTCCATAGGGTGGCAAAAAGTTGGACACAATGGAAGGGACTTAGCACTCACGCAGTGAAAACCTACTGTCTGGCACAGGAAACCCTGCTCACTGCTCTGTGGTGAACCAAAGGGAAGGAAATCTAAACAGAGGGAGTGTATGGATAGGTACAGCTGACTCACTTTGCTGTGGGGGAGAAACTAGCTCCACATTGTAAAGCAACTATGCTCCAATAAAAAAGAGAATAATAAAACTTTCCTTGTTTTACAAAAACAAGTAGCACTTGAGCTGAGTGAAAGAATAAGCTAGCATTAACTAGGAGAAGATTGGAGGGCAGAATGCTTAGGACAAAACCGGGCCAATGAGAGTAGCATACAGTCATATAGCTGGTAAGATAAGCGAAACGAAGAGGCCAGTGAAGTTAGCGCAGAGAAAGGCACAGGGTGTTTGAAGAACGTGCTTCTAATTCAGATAGACCTTGGTCACCAGAACTTTTGTACAACTTACTTTCTTTCCTACATTACTGGACTAATCACTGAACCCAGCTCATGGGTACAATTGGGTTAGAAATACCACAATAGATGCAAAACGCTTAGCTCTCTGCCTAAGTCACAATAGATGTTGTTCGATTGGCTGTTGGGGAATAAACATTGCCATGAGCATGCCTAATGAAAGGTAAGTTGTCTAAAAACAGATCTGAAGATCTTTAGAAATGCATCTTCCTGGATCGATTTTACACCCAGATCACGATGTTTCCAATTTAGCAGAATACTCTTAAGGAGGAGAGAAAAATAACCAAGACAAGTGAAAATGGTGAGGTTGTGTCCTCTGAAAAAAGACAATTTATAATCCTATGCTTTGTCTATACCTAGCACACTTGTTGCCGCTTGGTAAACAGCAAAGACTCTGAGTCATAATAATAATAGCGGCAGTCAACAGCATCACATCCTTGAGATGTTCTCTGATTTCCTTTAAACGACACTCACTGGAAAGCAGACTGTCTCCATTTCTAGGAAGGCTGTGAAGTCGCTCCAGAGCACAGTTGACAAACAAGAGCACAAAACTTTCAAGTTAGAATTAAGGATTCCTGAAGAGAAGTGGCAAACTGTTTTCAGCTTGTCTGAATGGATCCTAGACACAGCTAGTAAATAACATGTCCAGGTACCTGTCACCCAGTGCTCAGTACCAAAGTGGAGGAAGCACGTGCTGCCTTCCTGTTCAGTCAGCAGCTGCCACCCACTACCTCGATCCTCTCTGAATCCATCGACCTCCCAAGCACACAGGGAAGATTAAAAGCACTGGGACAGGGAGGCTCTGTTCCACCACTGAAAGGCCACAGAACCAAGCAGTTTATAAAAACACAAAGAAGAAGCCCTTTTCTGGGTCATCCACCCAGCTAATTCTTAGCCAGCTGGCTGAAAGCACAGTCATGAAGCAACAAAATTTGACTCTGGTGTCCTCATGTCTCCCATCTCGGGGACCCCATCATTTTTGTGGTCTCGCTCCACCACTTGGCTACTATCTAACCTAGCAGGTAATGACCTTCCCCAACCCACTCTGAAAAGCTGCTTTTCAGAGGTATTCTGTCATTTGAGAGTTAAGAACTAGGTATCAGGTTATGAACTGACATCCCACGTAGCCCATAATGGGGCTTCCCAGATGGTGCAGAGGTAAAGAATCCACCTGCCAGTGCAGGATATGCAGGAGACTCGGGTTCAATCCCTGGGTTGGGAAGATCCCCTGGAGTAGGATACAGAACCCACTCCAGTACTTTTGCCTGGAAAATTCCACGGACAGGGTCGCAAAGAGACACAACTGAGCACACACATACACAGAGACCACAGTACTATGAATATTACCATTGAGTGCCCACTTTGCTTTGGATATCACTTACTCCTTAATCCTGGAAACCATCTTGCAACTTGCATGCAGGATCTTAGTTCCCTGCTGCTGCTGCTCAGTCGCTTCAGTTGTGTCCGACTCTGTGTGATCCCGTAGCACACCAGGCTGCCCCGTCCCTGGGATTCTCCAGGCAAGAACAATGGAGTGGGTTGCCATTTCCTCTCCAATGCATGAAAGTGAAAAGTGGAAGTGAAGTTGCTCAGTCGTGTCCAACTCTTAGCGACCCCATGGACTGCAGCCTACCAGGCTCTGCTGTCCATGGGATTTTCCAGGCAAGAGTACTGGAGCGGGTTGCCATTGCCTTCTCCCTTAGTTCCCTGACCAGGGACCAAACCCGTGCCCCCTGCAATTCTTCAGTGGTACCTCTGGGTCCTAACCACTGGACCACCAGGGAATTGCCTGAAATCGTCTTGCGATTTTGATATTTTTATTCCTACTGTACTAGTGAGGAGACTGCGGTCAAAGGAAGTTGAATAATTTCCTTGATAGCAAGAGTAGCCTTTCTTCCCATTTTCTGAATTGAGTTTAGAAAGCTACTAAATTTGAAAAAAAATTCACTTTCAAAGTAACTAAATTAATGTTTCTTTAGTGGAAACTCTCTAATTCTAGAGAACAAACTAACAATTTTAAAACATGCCTGTAAATGCTTTGTCATACCTATGAGCAAGAGGTGGGCTTCCCTTATAGCTCAGTTGATAAACAATCTGCCCGCAGTACAGGAGACCCAGGTTCAATTCCTAAGTTTGGAAGATCTCCTGGAGAAGAAAATGGCAACCCACTCTAGTATTCTTGCCTGGAGAATCCCATGGACAGAGGAGCCTGCCAGGCTACAGTCAATGGGATCACAAGAGCTGGATGCGACTTAGCAACTAAAGAGAGAGAAAGACTAAGAGGTAGAATCTATGGCCCATATTCTTGAATCATGGCCAAGTGACTCCCTTATTACTAAGTAGACTGTAGCAGAAGTGACACTGTTTAACTTCCAAGGCTAAGCCATAAAAAGTGATGAAGTTCTACTTAGGTCACTGGGATGTTGTCATCTGGAGCCCTGACCCACCATGTGTAAGTAGTGAATCCCCTAAAGCAGCCGTGATGTAAGGAAGCCCACACTACATGGAATGACCCACCTGATGCTCCCATTGTCATTGTTGTTTAGTCACAAAACTGTGTCTGACCTTTTGCAATCCCAAGGACTGTAGCTCATCAGTCTCTTCTGTCCATGGGATTTCCCAGGCAAGAATAAAGCAGCTGGTTGCCATTTTCTTCTCCAGGGGAATCTTCCCGAGCCAGGGATCAAACCCCTGTGTCTTCTGCATTGGCAGATAGAGTCTTTACAACTGAGTCACCAGGGAAACTGTGATAGACAGCCCCAATCTAAACAGCTCCATAGGGATCACTCAGCATCAGCTGTGACCCATAGCAGCAAGAAATCTTGGCTATCCAGATCAGTTGAACTTTCAGATAATTGCATCCCCAGACAGCTTCCAATGCAACACACAACAGACACCAAGCAAGAACTACTCTGCTGAGTCCTTTCCAAACTGTGGGAAAAAGTAAATGCTTGCCTTAAGCCACTGATATTGGGATCATTCGTTATGCAGTAATAGTAACTGGAATGTAAACCTATCTCAAAAGTAGATCAATTTGAAAATGCATTGAAAATTTCATTTCTAAAAGCCAGAATTTGGAATGCATGACAGTAAAAGAAAATAAAAGCAATCTAGACCTTTTAACTTTGAAATATCACAAAGATTTTACAAACTTCTTTCATTGATTTTTCTAAGAGACCACATGACAGCACAGAAAACGTCAGACGTGGAGACAGTAAACCTACTTCTAACCCAACTTTTCCATTATGACTTTAGATAAATCATTTACCTTCTCTGGCCTTTACTTGCTTTCCTCATTCTTCAACTAAGAGAACAATGGGAGATGGCTTCTCAGGTCCCTCCCAACTTTATGATCCTGTGGTATTCAATGATGTCAGACTGAGCCAAATAGAAGATCTCCAGGCTAACAGGTTAGCTTTCTAGTTTTGGTGTTGTGGGCCAAGAGTGGCTGCTTAAACATGGATCAGACTGAAAATGAGGGATGAGAGAGCGAGAGATGGCCTCTGTTCATTTCCTGGAAACAAGCTCAAGGGTTTCAGAGAACAGATGTACCCCTGGAGACCTAAAGCAGTACATGGTGTTCTCTCAAAGACATCCCCTAAGATGCAGGATAATCCAGAAAGAGGCAAGTGTCAACTTCAGGTCCATGATCCCTGCTCTTGCCACCCCTGTGTGTGCCCTCCCTCCCACAACCTCTCCTCACCTTTGTGAACTTAAGACAGCACTCTGCCGTTTCAAAAGAACAGCTCTTACCATTGACATTTCTCCCAGGGAGAGATTCTTTCCCTTTCAGTTCACAGATGCTGACATCTGGGTGATGAGGAATCTCAACACTCATCTCCCAATTTCACACTTCTTTTAATGCCTTTCTGGCCCATTCTCTCACAAAACCTTCCACTCTGCCAACTATCTTCTCTAAAGGATTTGCCAATGAATTAACTTACACTAGGGTCAGGTTTCCCCAACTCGATACTATTGATACCTGGAACCAGATAATTGTTGCAGTGGGTTGGGAGTGCTGTCTTGTGCAATGAAGGATTGTTTTATATGTATTTATTTATCTATGGCTGTTCTGGGTCTTTGTTGCTGCACGCGGGCTTTCTCTAGTTGCAACGAGTGGGGACCCCTCTCTGGTTCCAGTGTGCAGGCTTCTTAATGCAGTGGTTTCACTTGCTGCACAGCATGGAATCTAGGACGCATAGGTTCAACAGTTGTGGTGCATGGGTTTAGCTGTCCCTTGGCATGTGGGATCTTCCTGGACCAGGGATCAAACCCATGTCCCCTGCATTGGCAGGTAGATTCTTTAACAATGAGCCACCAGGGAAGCCCTCTTGTTTTTCAGTTTTAAGTGGGGTTCATAACAACAAGAGATAAAAGGTTTTAAACAAACACAGTAACAAATGGACATCTGAGAGATAAGAAACATTATCCGGCACACATCATAATTTTTTGTGTATCCTCAGTGCATAGCATTTACACAGAGAACCACTGCTGCACAGCACAGGAGTATCTGAAGAGGCTGAATCAGAGGCAGGCTGTTTAACAAATTTTTCATATATATACTCTAAATGAAAACAGATAAAAGAGACACTTCAAGGCTGAGGGAGTCTCACCCTACCCTTCTCCCACAATATGCATTTCTTAGATAGGATGGCACAGCTGTGTCATCCCTGGCCATAAAACAGTTGACACAAATACTGGTTTGTTGATCCATTATTAACCCAATGTTTGAGAAAAGAAAAAAAAAGTTAGTCATAGGTAGAACCGGTTCCATCAACAGTGAAGAGGAAAAAAAAAAAAAAAATCTGCCAATTGCAGCCATTTCCTCCTGCCGCTTGGGGACCTCTGGCCTTCCTATCTGTCACCGTCTCACTTCTCGGCATGTGGAATTTTCCCAGACCAGGGATTGAACCCGTGTCTCCTGCACTGGCAGCTAGACTCTTTACCACTCAGCCACCAAAGAACTCTCATTGACCTTTAGGTACTGTTAACGTGTCATGCATGCAAATGGAACGGTGGAAACGAACACCTAAGTGGAGGCTTTAACTGCCATCTTGGCAGAGTTGCCTTCTACCCTGCCAGCTCAAAAGTTCAATCTGTTTTCATTTAGAGTATATATATTAAAAATTTGTCTGTTAAACTCATTGCAGCAAGGAGGCCCTCTTTCTGTCCCCTTCTGATGTCTATGTTAAAAAGCTTTCCCTAGCTCTATTATACTTTAATAAAACCTTGCTGCACAAAAAGCTCCAAGTAGTCAAGCCTCGTCTCTGACCCCGAAAGGAAATCCTCTCTTCTGGAGGTCACGAATCCCGGTGTAACACACGGCTGGCAGAAGCAACTGAGACCGTGAGCCACAACTACTGAGCCCACGTGCCCTAGAGCCCGTGTTCCACAACAAGGGAAGTCACCGGAATGAAAAGCCCTCACACCGCAATGAAGAGTAGCCCCCGCATGCTGCAACTAGAGAAACAAAAATGAGACACTTTCTGGCAACCACAGCCATTGTTATGAGCACGTTGCACAAATTTTCTAGAACTAAACAGTCACTTTTATTTTTTGAAGTTGAAACACTCTGTGCAGGTAAACTCCATTTAAGTTTATAGCCTGTGCCACAGCAAGGAATGGTGATGCTACATACTCAACTTCAATAACTGAAAGTTGAATAAATGAGAAAAGAAAAAAGATTTTTTAATTTAAATATTCAATTTTAATAATAATATTAATACTTTAATAATTATGGACAAAAGTTGTTCAAGAGGAGCTACAGAGGATGTGGGATGGTACAGGGCCCAGTTGTAAGCTTTCTTAAAAGTGTATCATTGGATGTTCAGCAGCATTCCTGGTTTGTACCCATTGGATGCCAATGCACAGCCCATCCAGCTCCCCCTCCCCCTAGTTGTGAAAACTGAACAACACTGCCAAATTCAAAACTGGCACTGGTCAAGAGCCACTCTACCAATGAATCAGTGACTAATTCCTATGTAACACAATATCCCTCCCAGTGTATCTAATGAGAATAACATAAACCAAAGAAATAAAGCTTTTCTTGTTTCAAGGATCAGTGAAAAGCCAAGTCACAGAGATACATAGCATCCTGGATCCTTTTGGTCACCCCACAAAGTACTTCTCCCAGACAACTGTCCACTTTCTTCTTGCATTCACAGCCAGCACTAGATTTCTGGATCAGAGGTAAGATCAATCAGATTCATACACACACACGTACACACACTTGGTTAAATTGCAAACTAGTGGAATTTAGCAGATTTCATTCTATAGTGAATGCCTCCAGCTACTCACCTGCTGGAAACTAAGACAACAAACCAAGAATTAAAATAAAGGCATGGCTTTGGTCTAGCATGGAGCATTACATCTATTTTTGAATGGATGAATAATTATGCTCTGTGTAAAATGTTTGATTCTGTTATACCGGAAGAGAACACCCAGTGCATTCTAGTAGACAAAGTATAAGATTTCTTTGTTTTATTTCCTATATTTTTCCCGATTTGCACATGGTTGGCTCAAAGCAGCGAATTAACATAATCAGAAGACATGTATTGGGTTGGAAACATGCTATGGAGGCAGCTGTCAACAAGCCAATAAGGTCTCAGCTCTCACAGCTCCCTCAGTCGATGAAGAGTTTGCTTAACTAAAGTTTGGTAAGAGTTAAATTAGTAGGCCTGATAGTTACATGCCCCAACTCCTTTCATGCTGCTGTGTAAGTATAAATTACTTCCTCATCTCTACTAAATGAACTCTTTGATTTAAAGAGATAAGAAAAAGGCATATGGATGAATTAGCATATACTATATAGAAAGTTCCTGCCTAAGGCCCAAATCTGTAAGTTCAGCTTGTAAGGATGGGTTGGGGAAAATCACATGGAAAGGGGCAACTGCAACTCTTGAGATTAATTCTCCTGCTCATGGGTTTTCACCTCCCCGCCAAGCTTCTAGGATAGCATATTCCAGAATCAGGACATAAACTGTGCACACAACTCCAGCAGTTGTATTAAAGGAAGAGGAAGTAGATTTGGTAGATGGCTAGCTGGGCTCTGACAGCGTGTAGTCTTGGTATCTTCCTCCAGGGTTTCCCAACAGGTATGATCTCCCATCCTGCCCTTGGCTGGCTTGCTGCTAGCGGACACCATCTTTCCCTCCGTTCTGTCTAAACTTGCTAACTATAGACCAAAATAAGCAAGATCAAGAGACACTGGATATACCATCCTGCATCAAAGGCAATTTTCCAATTCTTATTTCCTGTGTGAGGACCCACCCTACTCCGGTTTCCAGTGCACCTTTCGCGAAGAACCAAAAGTTCAAACTCAATAATAAGCACATTATTTTATAAGAAAAAATAGAAACAGTAACAAGAAGGAGTCAGTATATCATACAACCTATGATCAAAGTTGAAATTACAAAGTCCTTACACTTCTGGGTGAGTTACATAATAGAAAATAGTCATCAACAGCTAAAAACAAAAATACCAAAGGCTGAATATTAAGAATTCCAGTAGGGATTTCACTGGTGGTCTAGTGATTAAGACTCTGCCTTGCAATGCAGGGAACTTGAGTTCGATCCCTGGTCAGCGAATTAAGATCCCACATGCCAAGGGGCAACTAAGCCCATGTATTATAACTAAAGAGTCCCCGCATAGCAAGGAAAGATCCTGCGTGACACAGCGAACATCCCGCATGCCACAACTAAGACTCAATGCAGCCAAATAAACAGATAAATATTAAAAAAAAAAAAAAGAATTCCAGTAGCTGTTTCCTTATTTGAAGGCCAGAGTGCTGGTGAACACCTCAGAAAATGCCTGTCAATACTCAGCTTTAAGTTTCTATGAAAAGCGATTACTCACCCTATCTAAATAGCATACCCTCTTCACCACAGGAGGCACTTCACAGAAGGATTTCAAACCACGTCATGAGCCTGTTGGACCAGCTGCCCCAGGCCAAACACCTCTGAGGAACGTCAACTGTGGTTTCCATCCTAGTCATTCTCATCTTCAAAGCAAAATGCTTCCAACCAAATATATCCAGGAATCTCAGTGCTATGTGGGCAGCTGCAACCAAGTTTGTTTCAAGATTTGTTATATTAATTATAGCCACAAATGTGTGCATGCTCAGTAGTGTCTGATTCCTCACAACTCCATGGACTATAGCCTGCCAGGCTCCCTGGCCCATGGAATTTTCCAGGCAAGAATATTGGACTGGGTTGCCATTTCCTTCCCTAGGGGATCTTCCCAACCCAGGGGTCAAACCTGGGTTTGCTCTATTGGCAAATGGATTCTCTACCACCATGCTACCTGGGAAGTAGCCCCCTCACCCCAATGCAACTGCTCAACAAAAAGCCGTTTTGAAATGAATTAGTAATACTATTTATCTTTCCAAATATTCTATAGCTTCATTTTCGGGATACCCAAAGACTACTTAGGCTTCCCTCATAACTCAGGTGGTAAAGAATCCACCTGCAATGCAGGAGACTCTGGTTCAATTCCTGGGTCTGGAAGATCCGTTGGAGAAGGGATGGGCTACCCACTCCAGTATTCTTGGGCTTCCTTTGTGGCTCAGCTGGTAAAGAATCTGCCCACAATGCGGGAGACCTGGGTTCTATCCCTGGGTTGCAAAGATCCCCTAAAGGGAAGGCCACCCACTGCAGCATTCTGGCCTAGAGAATTCCAGTCCATGAGGTCACAAAGAGTCGGACATGACTAAGCGACCTTCACTTTCACTTTAAAGATCAATTAGTTAACAATGTATTTTTCATCTATATCTCTATCACAGATTTTGTGGATCTCTTTGCTGAATGAAGAGGTTCAAAATGTAATCATTAGATAACATGTATTGGTGAGAGTATTTGCAAAACATTCTCCCAGAGAAGGTTCATTCCCTACCAATAGAAGTTTCTGTTTAACGCATGATTAAATTCACACAGACTCTCCCATCTATTTGTGGAATATCTTGGAGGCCTCTTTGGAAATGTGAAATCACACATTTAAGTTATTAAGATCCACTGATGTCACCCAAGAACTCTACTGGGGAAATGGTGCCTACTTGAGGTACATTCCTCTCGGTTGTTAATAATTTCACAAGAGATTCTTCAAGCACTCAAACTTCATGAACCTCACTTATATTTCATGAAGTCAAGGGAACAGGTCAGAGGTAAGGTGAGATGAAGATAATGTTGAATACAAACTGACATCTTATTTTTTTCACGTTCATGTCCAAGAAACCAGAAGATTCTGGAAAAACAATGTTAGCAGGCTGGGTTATAAAAATCTATGAGAGTTGAGAGGTTAAATAAATGGGAAAGATAATTTTTTAAAAAAAAATCTACAAAGGGTAGAGGTGATGGTTCCACCTTCAAAGCTTCAAGGGTGAGACTGTAAAAGGCCAGTGGGAGAAAAATGGTCTATCAAAATATTCAGCAAACAGGCCCTGAATATTTGGCAAGTAGTCAGTTAAGTCACAATTTTAATAGCCCAGAAAAGTGTCTGCAGCTGTGTAGAATCACATAAACCACAAAGAGGACATCAGGAGTCTCTCTTATGATTGCCAGGGCTAAATTCCAAGAACTAAAGAGATACTCAGCAAGCTCTTAGCTAAATGCTCCCTCTTAAGGAGGACACATTTGTTTCAATTTGCCTTTCTGGAACTCAGCTTTATGTTGAATTACCAAATACCATGACAATGGAAGTTGCTTTTGACTGTATCCTTTCAAGGAATTTGAGAGACATGACTGGTACACAGTATCAAAGGGATACAGTGGCATCTCCCTGCCTTCCAGAGAAGGCTCATTTCCCGCCAATAGGAATTTCTCCTTAACACATTATTAAATGAAACTATAGGTTAAAGAGGAATAAAATGAAAATTACTGCTTGAAAGTCACCAAGAAGTACAAGTCACAGAGAGTCATAACTTCCTACATAAGCAGTAACTAGACAAAATCTCCATTTATCTATCCTTCCATCCATCCATTCAATTGCTTATTCAAATTATTGGGTATACATTAATACATTGGAGAAGGAAATGGCAACCCACTCCAGTGTTCTTGCCTGGAGGATCCCAGCGACGGGGGAGCCCAGTGGGCTGCCATCTATGGGGTCACACAGAGTCGGACTTGACTGATGTGACTTAGCAGCAGTATTAATACATTAAGGCGTGGATGAGGAGATTCAAAGATGCCACCAGTGCAGGAGTTCTCAACCCAACTGCAAAACAAGCCCAAAATGACACAAAAACACTGACATTTTATCCACAACCATACTGAATTCAATATATGAGAATGACTAACAGGAATTCCGGGAAAAGTGTGTGAGAAGGGAAGAAAATGTAATTGTGAAAATCTTCACTATGAAAATAAAACAGGGGCTTCTCGGGTGGTCCAGTGGTTAAGAATCACCTGCCAATGCTAGGAACATGAGTTCGATCCCTGGTCCGGGAAGATCCCACATGCCCTGGAGCAACTAAGCCCATGTGCCACAAGTACTGAGTTTGTGCTCTAGAGCCCTTGAGCCCCAGCTACTGAGGCCACAAACCACAACGACTGAAGCCCACGCACCCCAGAGCCCAGGCTCCACAACAGGAGAAGCCACTGCAGGGAGAAGCCCGTGCACCGCAATTAGAGAGCAGCCCCCACTCTCTGCAACTAGAGAAAGCCTGCATGCAGCAACCAAGAGCCGGCACAGCCAAATACAAATAAATAAATAAATCTTCTAAAAAGGGAAAATGATAGAGATGTATGATGAGGAGGTAAGAAGTCCTTTCTAAACAGAAGCAACATTTATTTTGGTTAGCCATGACTATCTCAATTTCAAGGTAGAAATCTCTTCTTAAAACCATATGAACTATTTCTTCTAACTCTGTCTCAAGTTTAGGCTTTAATCTTCTTGAAGGAAGTCAAACAACTGTGTAAATAAAGCACCAGATTTGCCATGATTAAAAATTGAAGTTTTTTTTTCTCTCCCATCAGGAAGACATGAATTAACTGGATAAGCAAAATCAAGGAGCCTCAATCAATACATTTATATAAAGGCATCATTACACTTTGGAGGGATGTTTGATCAAATTAGTTCCAAACTCTCTTTTATTCTCTATAAAATAAATTCTATCATTTGAACATCAATCAGTTTTATGCCCATTTACCAAGGGTAGTATAACTGTGTCTTGTCATTACAGACTGTTTTAAGTTTATATATAATTAGACTAAGCATTAATGACCTTCTTCTGCGTGATTTTCAGTTTCCATGGTCAATTGTCAAGCATTAGATGCTGAATGATCAGTCTAATCTTTTACTCTTAAGAAATTCATTTCAGAAGTCTGGTGTTTGAGCCATAGGATTAGAAATGCAGATATCCTTTGTGAGGAATACATTGATTTCCTGGAAACAGTCTGATGAGTCAATATCAAAGGCATGGGTGAAGTCCACTAATGAAATGCAAGTGAAATCTTCACAGAGAATAAAATCTTTGAAAAATTTTCATAAACCTTTTAAATTTAGAATAATTTTGAGTATTTTTGTTTGGGGTTTTTCTTTTTATGTTTTGGCCACAACACAGAGCATGTGGGATCTTAGTTCCCGGACCAGGGATTGAACCTGTGCCCCTAGCATTGGAAGCACAGTCTTAACCATTAGACTGCCAGGGAAGTCCCCCTAGAATAATTTTGATTGGCAGAAAAGTTGCAGAGATACCTGTTACCTTCTTTCCCCATTGCTGACATCTTATAATGGTGTGGCACATTTGTCAAAATGACAAAAAGACAAAAAGACACTGATATTAGTACATTATTAACTAGCCTCTAGATCTTCTTGGATTTGGCCAATTTTTATACTAATGTCTTCATTCTGTGCCAAGTCCCCAACTAGGTTATCACACTGTATTTAGTTGTCATCTCTCCAGTCTCTTTTGGTCTGTGAGAAGTTTCTCAACCTTTCCATTTTTCCCGTGACCTTGACAGTTTTGAGAAGTACTGAAAGGGTGTCCTCTAGAATGGTCCCCAATCTTTTGTTGTTTTTCAGTTGTTAAGTTGGGTCTGACTCTTTGGGATTCCATGGACTGCAGGACACCAGGCTCCTCTGTCCTTTACTATCTCCTGAAGTTTGCTCATTCTCATGTCCATCGATGCCATCAATCTCATGTCGGTGATGCCATCCAGCTAGATCATCCTCTGTCTCCTCCTTCTCCTCCCACCTTCAAATCTTTCCCAGCATTGGGGTCTTCTCCAATGGGTCCATTCTTCACAGCCGGTGGCCAAAGTATTGGAGCTTCAGCTTCAGTATCAGTCCTTCCAATGAATGTTTAGTGTTGATTTCCTTTAAGATTGACTGGTTTGAGCTCCTTACAGTCCAAAAGACTCTAAAGAATCTTCTTCAGAACCACAATTTGAAAGCATCAATTCTTCAGCCCCTAGGCTGGGTTTGTTCCATTTTTTTCCCCCTTCATTAGCCAGATTTGAGTCTTCACAGGGAAACTGCCCTTCCCATCATGTATCAGAGGTGTATGATAACCACATGATTCACCACTTGGATAAACTGACATTTGTCAGTTTTCTCCAATCAGAGGTTACTGTGGTTCCCTTTCTAACTACTTTTTGGAAAAGCAAGTCGCTGTGTCTAACCTACACAAGCTGAGAGGGTGAAATTAAGCTTCATCTCCTCAAAAGGGTAGTATCTACAGAAGTTCTTTGAATCCTTGACCTTAAGGAAGAAATCCATTCAATGAATTCAGCTTTCATGGGAATATCTACATTCTGTCCCATCCTATTTTTCATCATCGCAGGCCCATTACTTCACTTAGACTTTCTACAGCACTCTGTCAGCACCTCCTTCAACCGTGTCAGGAAATGGACAAGATCGTGTTGCTCCAATGACTGTTTTGCCATCAGTGGCAGATTATGGCTGCTGAGAGGTGAAGTGTAAGGAACTCGGAGACCGTTCCTTGGAGAGACAGCTCGCATTCAAGCACAAATGTGTGCAATAATTAGGTATGATGGGCTGCAATTTTCCCACTTCCTTTTCAAAGTAAATTGCTTCTTGAGTTGAAATGTTCTCTGGCTTTCTTTTTCTCAAGTTGGACCTTGTAGGAAAATCCCCTTTTCAAAAAGCCAAATTTGTTTCATTTCATCCTATAACTAATTTAATGCTAATTGTGCAGTGACTACATTAGGCATCGCTGGATACATTGTGGAACGGAAAACTCATCTGTCAACCTGAAAAGTGTAAGTAAGCCTAACAATGTATTCAAAGATTAACCTCTGAAAGGCTGCCTTTGAGGCTTAGGCTGGCTAAAACAGCTGCAGAAAAGTATATTCTGGCTCTCAACACAGCAGACACTTATAGAAACCTGGGTTCCTCTTGAAATCCATGAGAATTCTACTAACAGATTAGAATCTCAGACCTTAGAAGTTCTCTAATCTGACTATTGTCAAATGCATAAAATAACCCATGTGCTGTGCTGTGCTAAGTCCCTTCAGTCGTGTCTAACTCTTCACGACCCTATGGACAATAGCCTACCAGACTCCTCTGTCCATGGGGATTCTCCTGGTAAGAGTACTGGAGTAGGTTGCCATGCCCTCCTCCAGGGGATCTTCCCAACCCAGGGATCAAACCTGCATCTCTAAAGTCTCCTGCATTGGCAGGCGGGCTCTTTACCACCAGTACCACCTGGGAAGCCCAAAATAACCCATACAACACACAAATGAGAAATTTCCTCATCTCTTTTTTTTTTTAATACATCCAAAACCAAGGAATCCAGCATCTCCCAAAGCAGCTTACATCACTGTTTGAAATTCTAATTTTAAAGAAGGTCATCCTTAGGCTCAGGTTTCCTGGTGACTCAGTGGTCAAAGAATCCACCTGCCATTGTAGGGAGACACAGGTTTGATCCCTGGGTCGGGAAGATCCCCTGGAGAAGGAAATGACAACCCACTCAAGTATTCTTCCCTGGGAAATCCCACAGACAGAGGAGCATGACAGGCTATAGTCCAAGGGGTCACAAAGAGTCAGACACGAATTAGTGACTGAAAAACAACAACAAATCCTTAGACTGGGGGTATTTCTTTGTGACTGACAAATTTATACGTCTCCCTAATCTCTATTTAAAAGGAACGATTAAATTTGTTTTCAAAATATTCCACACCAATGTATTATTTTTTCCCTTTGGTATAGACTATAATAACAAAGAGCAACAGAAAGCAAAGGTTAACGTCAAAGAAACAGATCCAACTTGGAGTGAAAATTGGCTATTTCCTGCTGCTTTCTGAAGACTTATGCCCATAATACTTAGGCCACTAAGTAGTATGGAAACATCACTTAGTTTAGCTTTAGGAGTAACAGAGGCTGTTACAGAGAAGAATTTAGGGAGATAATGATAGAACTTTGCCTCGAAGCCAAATTGATGTAGAAGATAGATGGGCATCAAGTTAGACATTTACAACTGGCCTCCTGTTTGTATTTCACGGGCCATGAAGAAATGGGCTTCGGGCTGGATACTTAGAAGAAATGTTAGCATTTTCTGAGACAAGAGATAAGTGGGCTCCAGTTAAAACATTTACAATCAGCCTCCTGTTTGCCCTCCAAAATGGAAGTAACAACACCAACAGGGTAAACAGCCTGTTGATAATAGTCATGGCAAGGACAAAGTGGGGCAAAACCCTGTTTGAGTAAAGGATTAAGGGAGCTCCGTTCCCCCCTTTTGGGGGACAAAGGAGACACTACACAGGCACAGAAAGGCTCCTTGTGGGTCAAAAGTCAAGGGATAACACCAGGCCATAATGAGTCTTGCTCCTCCCAGAAGCCTTCACTTCCAGATCCATGTTGGCTGAGGGGAGTGTGCGCACCCAGGGGAGGGTCTCAGGGTAGGGTCAGGCATGGAAAAAGAAACCAGGTAATTGGCCTGAAGGAAGGCAAAGAACCAGAAGTATTGATCTGTATAAATGACTTAACCACCTCTTCACTGTGCTCCTCCTCACTAGCAGGACACCCACAGCCTTTTATTCTGGGTGTGCATTTCCGCCTTGCTTCTATCTCAACTAATGAGACCATTTCTCTGTGTGCTCTCCCACTTGTTGGGCTCTGTCTCTAATAATAAACCTTGTACCTGCACTTACAGTTTCTGCCTCCATGAGAAATGCATTTTCACTGGGGACAACGATCCAGGGGAAAACAGCTTCTACCCTCTAGCCCTTGCTGGTCTGGTGGTTAGGATTCCTGTTTCTCATCCAGGTTACCTAAGTTCAATTCCTGGGCAGGGAATTAGGATCTCACTTCACACCACTGCTCATTGCTGTCTGGCGGAGATCAAAATGTAGTTCATTTATCACACGACTGGACACTTATACGAATGTTCATTTATCACATGAAGGGCAAAAGGACACTGGAACTTTTACTAGAGTTACAACTGATACACAGGGGAAAGTAAAAGATGACCTGCAGAATAGGCTTTGGTTTTGTAATAGTTAGCGGATGTTTAGAATTGATGCTGAGAATATATTATGAACAAACCCTTCTCTTTCATGGCTTTCCCTCAACCATCACCCAAACCCTTCCTCTCATCTCTTGTGGGGAGCCAGCCTTGGTGACAGAATTAAAAGTGGTATTGTGGGGGCTTCCCCAACAATGGCTAAGACTTCACCTTCCAATGCAGGGGCTATGGGTTAAGATCCCACATGGTCTTGTGGCCAAAAAACTAAAACGTGAAACAGAAGCAATGTTGTAACTAGTTCAGTAAAGACTTCTAAAATGGTCACATCAAAAAAAAAAAAAAAAAAATCCTTCCAAAAAGTGGTCACGTGGCAAACTTATGCCCCTTCCAGGATCCTCACAACCAGAAGACATCTGCAATCTGCCCAGATGCATTGGACAACTTTTGTCATCTGCCCGGTTTCTACATACAGATACTCACGCTCTGTGCACACAAATACATATACACACTCATGCCACAATCCTTAGATTTTCTCTACCCTATTCCACTTTTCTGTGGGATTCCGAACCACTGGCCCCTGTGGATTCAGCCATATTTATACAACTTAACCTTCCCACTGGCTCAGCTGGACCAGTCAATCTGTGTTTCTGGGCTGTTGAAGCTGGTATCTCTCTCTGGTGTCATGACTGTGTCATGTTAAACTCCAGAACTACTGGCAGTATGTGAGGAGAGTCGGCAGAAAGAGCCAGGAGAAACCCACTGATCGCAGGAAGGAAGAGTGAACTGAGGTGGTGGTGTTGCTGTGTGGCCTCTAAGTCCTGTCTTGACACTTTTGTGACCCCATGGACTGTAGCTCTCCAGGCTCCTCTGTCCATGGGATTCTCAGGCAAGAATACTGGAGTGGGTCTCCATTTCCTTCTCCAGGGGATCTTCCTGAGCCAGGGATTGAACCCACATCTCCTGCATCGGCAGGCAGATTCTGCCACATGCAAAACGGACAGCTAGTGGGAAGCTGCTGTGTGGCACAGTGAGCTCAGCTCAGTGCTCTCTGATGACCTAGAGAGATGGCACGTGGGGGTGGGATGAGATGGGAGCCTGCGGTGGGAGGGAGGTCCAAGAGGGAGAGGATGTATGTATGCACAAGGCTGTTTCTGGCTTCCCAGTTGGCACTAGTGGTAAAGAATCCACCTGCCAATACCGGAGACATAAGAGATGTGGGTTCAATCCCTGGGTCAGGAAGATCCCCTGGAGGAGGGCACAGCAACCCACTCCAGTATTCTTGCCTGGAGAATTCCATGGGCAGAGGGGCCTGGTGGGCTATGGTTCATAGGCTCACAAAGAGCTGGACACGACCGAAGCGACTTAGCATGGCTGATTCACTTCGTTGTAAACAGAAACTAACACATCTTTATACAGCAATCATACTCCAGTTTTAAGAAATGAACCCTCATCAAGTCAGAGGTGAGGTGCCAGCCAGAGCAAATAGCAAAGACTTCAGAGCCTACAGGTTTGGATCTTGGTTCTGCCACTTGCTGGCTGCGCACTCCTCCCCTCTGCGTGCCCTCTCAGAAACTTCCAGAGTATGACATGGTATTCTCGCAGCATCTTCTTGTGAGAATGAGAAACCATGGTGATAAACACCTGGAAACCTGCCTGCAAATAGTGCATGCTAAAATGGGGGTTGCTATGATTATGCCTTCGGGAAGATCCCCTGGAGGAGGAAATGGCAACCCACCCCCAGTAGTCCCACCTGGGAAGTTCCATGGACAGAGGACCCTGGCAGGCTATAGTCCATGGGTCTGCAAAGAGTTAGACATAACTGAGCGACTGAGCACACACATACGATTATGCCTACCCTAGGGGACCCTTTCTAACACAGCTGCTTAACTCTCTGAGTACATGAGAAATCGGTCATCAATTATTAGCACAAATTTGCTTTCTAGCTCCACCTCCCCCCCCAAAAAGCTTTAGTCTTCCTCATCCTTGGTTTCCTGTGCTATGAACAGAACCCAAGAGAATTTTCATGTCCTACCTCATCACCTTTCCTTAATGTCTAGACCTCCAGGAAAGCATTAATATTCATGTTGGATATGACAGAAAGCAAGGCACTGGGTTCTAGATTTTTTTGAGCGAATACATTTTTTTAAATATTTTCTTGGCCACACTGCACAGCAGGTGGGATCTGAGTTCCCAGACCAGGGATCGAACACATTTCCCCTGCAGAGGACGCACAGAATCTCAACCACAATGGACCACTAGGATATTCCCTGAGTGTATTTTTAATCTCTGCACCTGCTCTCCAGCACTGAATTTACACAGACACCCCCAGAGCAACCAAATAAAGGATACTTAAAATGCAGTTTCTCACTGCCTTTGTTTTTGAAACGTAATTACAATGTTGTCATTGGTGCTGATTTGCAGAGGTGCACGTGACACCACAGAGTTCTTACAAAGACAGGCTTTTGTCAGCATAAACAAAGGGGAGAGATGCCTTGAATATTATTTTTGTTTTTTGAAATCCAACCTGCCAATCTGGAGTATTTAGACTTTCTTCTCATTCTCCACTGCCAGCCTTCACCCCATAAATAAGCCAAGAGGGAGGGGCAAGATGAACAGGGGGTCCCCAACACCTCAATTAAGAGCAACTCTTCTAAAAAAAAAAAGAGCAACTCTTCTACAGCCTAAGCAGCTCCCCTAGATATAGAACTGAGCCCACCAGAACAAGGTGAGAGCCCGCTTCTAAAAGAATTCCTGAGGGTAAACATGAGAAGAAAGATTACATTGACACTCTTTAGGAGGATGGTAACAGTGACAAAGTGACAAGAAGTTTGGAGATGGCTGTTTAATTAGACCGCACAAACACTGGTAGGTACAGGCAAAGGCTTTTCTATCCAAGAAGATACGGAATTAAGGCCAGCAGCACATTTCCAGGAAGCTATTCTTCTTGTGTCAGAAGCTCACCCATGGATACACATCAACTTTTTAAACAACAGACGTTTCAAGCCCATCCAGACCGACTGAATCAGAAGTCCCTAGAGTTGGATTTCAGAAATGTGAATTTTTATAGAGTTCTATGGCATGGACTTCCCTTGTGATCCAGTGATTAAGAATCAGCCTTGCAATGCAGGAGACACAGGTTTGATGCCCAGGCAGAGAACTGAGATCCAGTATGCCATGGCACAACTCGGTCCACACACTGCAACTACTGAGCCCATGTCATAAGTAGAGAGTCCGTGCGCTGAAACAACAGATCCTGCCTGCTGCAACTAAGACCTAAGGCAGTCAAATAAATACGTACATTTTTTTAAAGCCCATATGAAAGACCCTGATGCTGGGAAAGACTGAAGGCAGGAGGAGAAGGGGCAACAGTGGATGGGATGGTTGGATGGCATCATAGACTCAATGGATGTGAGTATGAGCAAACTCTGGGAGATGGTGAAGGACAGGCAAGCCTGGCATGGTCCATGCGGTGGCAAGGAGTCAGACACAACAGAGCAACTGCACAACAATGACATTCTCCTGTCATCTCTGATCACATTAAACTTGAAGTGGTTTTTTAATTTTTTTTTCTGTGAAAACCTTGATAAATTGTAAAGGATGAAGGGTCCTATTTGATCTTCAAGAGGAAAACTTAGGGTTAAAACAAGGTAAATAAGTGTTTTGGATACCTGTGTGCCATGTGAAGTGTTAATCATTGCCTACGGATAATTATTGGATGCGCACTAACACATTCTGAGCCTTGGTTTTCTCATCTATAAAGCAGAGATAGTGGGGGCTTTAGTAAGACTTATATGAGATGATTCTATAAAGCATCTCACCTAGGGAAGTTGCACAACTTGCCCAATTAGCAAAGTTAGTCCCAGGGAAAGCTGAAAATTATCGCCAGGTGACTCTGATGCCAAATCAACTTAATTCCACACTTTATTTTTTATACATTTGGACAAATTCCCAAATATTGAAAATAAAAGAAAGCAAAGTCAGTTACCACAGCAGAGACGGCTGACTTCTCCTCTTCCTCCTTAGGAACAGAGCAAATATTAGTAGGACTTCCCAGCCATAGTTTTGGATCATAGGGTGATCTTAAGGAAGGTAATCATGCTTTGCAATATTAGGGCAGAAAAAAAAGTCAGGGCCAAGATGAGAATGGAACCCCATAACAGTTCAGGGCTATTTACTTTCAGACTTCTTTAATGTGAAATAGAATAAAACAGTGATTTTTTTTTTAGTTTTTATTATCCCTAGCCTAATCTTAATCAATACATTAACCAAAGGATAATCTTCAATAAGACTGTAATGATGACAGTTGATAAATCATTAGTAAAATGGCCCAAGTAACACACAAACATCTCAGAAAGTATTCTTGAGGCTATAGGAAGAAAGATGACTAGTTGCCAACAAAGTGACTGGAAAAGACAAAACCCTGGACTTCAGCACTGGAGAGAACTAAGATTCAAATCTAGCTTTAACTTAGCAGTTGTGTGACGTTAAGCAAGTTATTTTTGTCTTTCTGAGCCTCACTTTTCTTTTTTGTTGATTTGCTTGTTTTATTTTGCTTTGTTTTAGCTGAACTAAACTAGAATAATACCCACAAAACATAGATGAGATGAGAGAATAAAGGCAAATAAACCAGCACAATGATGCTAAATAAAATGCAGTTTCCCTGCTTGTTTTAGTGGCATCATAAATTCTATTATTGTTCTCAATTAGTTACTTCCCATCTTCCAAGAGGATTTTAGGCAAGAAAACATTACCTTATTTAAATACCAGACTGGTTACCATATGGAGAATGGATTTTAAGATCCATCCAAATAAGAGATGATTGTGGATGGACTCGAATTGAAGTAGAGAGGATAGGATTGGGAAGGTCTGGGGTGTATTTTAAATGGAGAGCCTGCAGAATTTATTGACTAATTGGATCAGAGAAATTAAACAATCAGTGAAAAGTACTAGATAACAAGCCTAAACAACTGGTAGATGTTGATTCCATTAACTGGGAAAATATATGGGAATTAGATAGAAATTTAAGAGCCTAGTTTCAGACACAGTAATTGGGATGCCTATAAGAGATTCTGGCTCAGCAGTAGAGAATCCGCCTAGAATGCAGGAGACCAGAGTTCGATCCCTGGGCCAGGAAGATCCCTTGCAGAAGGAAATGGCAACCCACTCCAGTATTCTTGCCTGGGAAATCCCATGGACAGAAGAACCTGGAGGGCTACAGTCCGTGGGGTCGCAAGAGTCAGACACAACTGAGTGACTGAACCACCGCCACCATAAGATATACGAGTGAAGATGTCAAATTGGCAGAGACATGTGTAGGATGACATACATGGTAGCTTTTGAGAGAGACGGGGTGTTACTAATAACAAGAAAAAAAGTACAAACCAGTACTGTTGCAGAAAGCTGGAATGTTTGGTCATCCTGTATAGAAGAGAAAGAACTTTGGTATATGACTAAGGAAGAAAATCTAGGTGAGTATACAGAGAAAAGAACATAGAGAAACATAACTAGAGCCTTGAGTTTTCCAGCATTGATAAGTCAGGTAGAAAATGAGCAGCTGGTAAGAAATTGAGGAGAAGCACCAGATGTTGGGAAGTGGCTAACTGGTATCTTAGCTTCCCAATGGCTCAGAGGGTATTCACCTGCAATGTAGGAGCTGCAGGAGATGTGGGTTCGATCCCTGGGTCATTGAGATCCCCTGGAGAAGGAAATGAAAACCCAGTCCAGTATTCTTGCCTGGAAAATCCTACAGACAGAGGAGCCTGGCAGGCTACAGTCCAAAGGTTCGCAAAGAGTTGGACATGGCTGAGCATACACACATTCATTCATTCAAGTGATATCTAGGCATAAGAGTAAATAATTCTGAGCATCTCACTACCTCAGGCTTTTACACAATCATAGGAAAGCCACTCAAAGGTCCTTCATTTCAAACAAAAGTGATCACAGTGATGTTTCTGATATATTTCCTGAACCATGAAGAAGAGAAGAAATTTTTTTAACAGAAGAAATAGCCAGTGAAGAAAAGATTTACCAGGACATGCACGTCAGTGCTATGTTAATGCTCTAGCACAACCTAGTGGTAGTGTGTTTAACAGGCAGGTCTAGGTGAAGGCAGAGAGGATGCCACTGTTTATCGTTATAGTCTCTGTCCCTGCTGTGATCTCACAGGGCTCACCTGGATCAGGAGATTAGCAGTAACCACTTAGAGAATGGCTTAAGCATCCTTCAAGAAAGGCATTTTGAGGAAAGCAAAAGTAGCCTCATTGTGTCATTTTGGGAGAGCAGTAGCTATTTTTTAGAAGTCAGCTCTTCCTCATTCCCCATAGCAGGCAGGAGTTTACTCATCACCCAATGGTGGCAGCAATTTTTCCCGCCCTTTTCACATTGTAATGGGGCAGGGCAGGTTTGCACCTATTAGCAAGTGACCAGTATGGGTCCCGCTCAGCCATTGGTTGCAGTGGACCCCTCCCTCTTCCTTTGCATAAAAGGAGCCTGAATTCAGACTGAAGGATGATGATTTTTTTTTTTTTTTTTGGCCACACCACCCAGCACATGGGCTCCCCAGCCAGGTATCAAATCCACGCCCCCTGCATGGGCAGCATGGAGTCTTAACCACTGGGCCACCAGGAAAATCCCCAGGAAGACGGCTTTTTTGAGACACTCACCTGACAACTTCCCAGTCTGCTAGTGTACCAGTTAAATCCTTGTCCCAACAACTCATCTCCGAATTTCCTGGCCTGTCAGGATGTGAGAAGAGCAGGCTTCGGCTTGGTACCAACATTGGAGATTATCGTGGAGCTCAGCAAAAATGACAAATTCATGGAAAGCTCTGACCATGCTTTCTATACTTCACATGAATTCAGTGAGAAAGGACTTCTTGAAGGACTCCAGCATAGGTATGGACTGCTGACAGAATAAGCTGGCAGACCTAACTGACCCTGAAGTGGGCAAGCTGGACACAAGCTGCCATCTGCACCAAACTCACTAGCACATCGTATCTTACTGGCCATATCTCAGTATGTGCAATTTCTAAACCAGCAAAACCCACAGCTTCAGCAAGATTCCAATGCATCAGTGAAAAGAACAGCCCCTTCCTGGAACCTTCCAATCTTCTCTTTGTTCCAAAGGTGAAGCTCCTATAAAGGAACTCCCATCATGGAAGAAAAATATCTATACCACACTGAGGTCACGTCAACATTTGAGCTATGAAATCTAAAAAAGTAATACAAATGAAATTATATGCAAAACGGAAACAGATTGACAGATATAGGAAACAAACATGGTTACCAAAGGGGGTATTGGGGGATAAGTTGGGATCTTGGGATTAACAGATAGTGATATAAAAGAGGTAGAAAGGACCTACTGTATGATATAGGAACTACACTCAATATTTTGTAATAACCTGGAAGGGAAAAGAATCAGAATATGTATATATGTGTGTGCATAAATGAATCATTTTGCTGTATACTTGAAATTAACACAACACTGTAAATCAACTAGACTTAACTTTTAAAAAATATTTGATCCATAAGGAACTATGTTCCTATTACTTTTCACAAAAGCTGTGCTCCAGGAATCCCACTGGATCATCAGTAAAGAGTGTCTTCTGCAGACCAAGCACACACAAGCCAATTGGGGTTGAGGATCGGGGCCACTCCCCCCAGATTCAACTGAAAATGGTGCCTCTGAGCCCTTTCTTCTGAACCAGAAGAAAGGCAAATGGCCAAGACTAAGTATTAACCTACTCCCCCCACTCCCCATCTCTCATCTGCCCTGACCCCACCACACTTAAGTTCAAAGAGACCAAACCACTGTCCAAACACCAGTTTCTGACTTCAAATATCACATCAGCATAACATTTCAAATGGAAAAATGGCACACATGTTCTATATAGAGTCCCTTAATTGGATTGTTCAACAAGACTAGAAGCAGTATTGGATTCCCATTTCAGCCAAGTTTGTAAATAATTTCAATTTGTCAAGGCTCAGTTATTAGCAAATACAGTCCATGAAATGTCAGTGGTAACTCACATATCTTATTTCAAGTGTAGTTAATGACTTATGTGTAGAATTCTCTTAACTGTTTTTTTTTACCACTCTAATAATTCTCAGCATTTTCAAAGAACCAATATAACACAGAGAACCTTATAAACAAAATTATCAGTCTTCCTTTGGGATATGGAGAAGGAGAAGTTCTATAAACTCAGCTCATTTTTCTAAGACTACATACCAAGTTTGCAAAAGGACCAGAAAACTCAAAACCTGCTAAAATTAAAATGGCATTATTGGGATATGGCATTATCCATAGTCATCCCACAAGAGAGAGCAGCTTTTATGGACAAGCCACAGTGTCAGAAAGATGAAGAAGAAATTGCCCTTGTCTTTTAGGAGCTTATAACCTAGCATAGGGCAGGGTAATCCCTCATCTCTTATCAGTTTAATAATGAAACATAACAACATAATATAAACTCAGTCACTTCAGTTGTGCCCAACTGTGATTCCATGGACCGTAGTCTGCCAGGCTCCTTTATCTGGCAAGAATATTGGAATGGGTTGCCTTACCTTCTTCCAGGGGATCTTCTCGACTCGGGATCGAACCCACACGTCCTGCATTGCAGGCAGATTCTTTACTGCTGAGCCATGGGGGAAGCCCCATAACATAAACTACCTAATATAAACTATACTATATAATACATCATATTATATATCTATTGATACAGATACTCAAGTATCTAGACCAGGAGTACCCAACCTCTAGGATTTAATGCCTGATGAGCTGAGGTGGAGGTTATGTAATAATAATGGAAATAAAGTTCACAGTTAATGTAATGTGCTTGAATCATCCTGAAACCATCCTCCAGCCTCTGGTTCATGGAAAAATCGTCTTCCATGAAACCAGTCCCTGGTGCTGAAAAGGTTGGGGACTACCGATCTAGATAACCGGAAAGCCTTTGGTTACCCCCTAAAAAAGATGTAATATATAGCCATGAATAGAATTCAACTAACGGGAGAGGTAACTCTGAGGCAAGAGCTAGAAGTTGAAGCAATAAGCCTAAATTCTGCCCCTGACCCCATGGCTGGACTCAACGCTTGCTAACAGGGACATATTTTCTGCTTTAGATTGCCTCTTCCTTTTTCCAGCAGGAGGCATGTTTTTGAAGTATGAGAACAAAAGATGATTTTTTTATATATGTATATATAATTGATCCTAGTATCTTAAGGAGAATTTCCTAAAGGAAAAGACTTTCTTGCCTGAAAGAAATAAACTGGCAATTTACAAAAGCAGAAATGCAAATGGCTAATAAGCTTATTTTAAAAAACTGCTCAATCACATTAGTAATCAAAGAAATGCAAATTAAAACAAATTACCATCTTTCTCCTCTCAAATGGGCACAGATTTAAAAGCATGATAAAAATCTAGCCCTAGTAAGGGTGGGAGGGAAATGGACATTCTTCTAAAGTGCTGAAGAGACTTAAATTGCTCCAAACTTCCTGGATGGGCAATTTAGAAATACTTAATCAAAAGCCTTTAAAACGTACAGACCCTTTGACCCAACAATTCTACTGCAATTATTTCTAAGGAATGGAGACAAACATCCGTGTGCAAGGATCTTCATCACTTCATCACTGTTGCTAATCGTGAAAAAAATGAAAACACTCCGAATGTCTAACGTTAAATGAATTACCATAATACAATGGAATAATATTCAATCATTGATAATGATGTTGTTGTAGGACACTTGTGTTAATGCAAAAAGATATTCATGTTATATTAATAAATGCACAAAATACTTTTGTAGCATGTCTGGTTTTTGTTTAAACACACATATACATATCTGGATAAATGCACAGAAAAAACCTGGAAAGATACACACACCTGTACATTGTTCTCAGCCTTTCAATCCAGGGACAGTGCTTATTTGCCTATGACAATTCAATGCATGCCTTCTGCCCTTCAACAGTGTCTTGATCTCCTAGGAAACTTCTCCAAGTCTTCAAAATGTAACTTGTTAGAAACAAGACAACAGGCCCAAAATGGAGTTGCTTTTGCTAAGCCTCATGTCACTAAATCAAGATTTAATTATAGTTTTAGCTCTTGCAAAAATGGAGTCTTAAGCTGGTCAGTCAGGAATGCGCTGATCAGCATGAGTGGGGTCATCTGCCTGATAGACCCCTGCCATCCCCTAAAGGAAAGTAACTTTGCAATAACCAACCAGCTTTTTTGCCTAGAATGGCTTCCTTGTTCCTGCTTCCTTCTGCCTACACAAATCTCATTTTACACAGCTCCTCAGAGCTCCGTTCTATCTGTTGGATCCGATACTGACCAACAGGAATCAATTTTTGTTCAAATAAACTCATTTTTAACCCACCTCAATTTATCTTTTGACAGTTTTGGTGTCAGAAGTGGGAATCAAAGGAGATGTCCAACAGCCTCCAAGAGCAACAAAGAAGCAGGGGTCAGTACCTACTGAGCCTCTTAGGACTGCTGATTTCTCTCTGCCTCTGGAAGTGATGGGTTAGCACCACAGCTTTTGTGTTATGAGCCTTCAGACATTATCCGAGCACTTCTTTTCGCTGGATTCAGAAAGTGGCCAGAGTTGGGCTGGGTCTGACCTTAAAGCCCACTGGACCAGGTCAGACTGAGTGTGAGTTGAGCCAGATTTGACTTAAGCTGGGCTGGGCTGAGTGTGAAGTCTCAGGTAGATAAAACTTTGTTTTGAGGTTAAGCAAGCAGTTTAACCTTCCAAAGATAATCTTGAGTTACAATGGCCACAGTGGACAATGTAACTTAGACAAGCTTATCCATAAAGGAGGTATAGCCTAGAGAAAAAGTGTTCTTAGCCAGTCACTCACCATAAAGTAGAGAGGGGAAATTGTTTTTCCTCCTCTATAGCGTCTGATGACCAGGACGAGACCTGCTGGGACACCCCACTAGCTTCAAAACCCATAGATGGCATCTTGGGGAAACTGCCAGAAGCCAACAGAGGGTAAGAATCCTTAACAAAGTCAGATCTCCATCTATGATGTCTGGTCAAAAGAGGAAGGTAACATTTTGCATTGTCTCTTCCTTTCCAATTCAGATTGGCAGACTGAAAGACACAGGAAAGAATTAGGGCTTTCAATTGTGGCTTGTGAATTTGCTTTTGGGTATCCATGGATGGTTGATTCTTTCTCTTCTAGGGACAGTTTCTTGCTTTCTTGTTTGTCTCACTTTATTTATTATTTTTGTGTCTTTGTTGCTGTGCTGGGCTTTTTCTAGTTGCACTGGGTGGAGGCACTCTTCGTTGTGGTGCACAGGCTTCTCATTGCAGTGGCTTCTCTTGTTGCAGAGCACAGGCTTAGCAGTTGCGGCAAACACACTTAGTTGCTCCACAGCATATGGGATTTTAGTTCCTGGGCCAGGGATCAAACCCGTGTACTCTGCATTGGCAAGCAGATTCTTAACCACTGGAACCAGATTCTTAACTACTGGACACCCTCATTTGCCTCATTTTGTGTCCTGAGAACTTGACTTGGAAACTGTCAGATTGGGATCCCCCAAAATATGGCCAAACAAAAATGTTGGTTGTACCCCATTTGCAGTTAACTGGGGCCCTATTAGCTGTTGTCAGTTCTCAGGGGAGTTGTCTTTCTTTCTTTTGGTTTTACTGAGGCGTGGCATGGATCTCATAGCCCTCTTTGGGGAATGCCTCTTGCATTCACAGTGTTGCTCAATATTGCCAAAAATACTGTTTGTTCTGGTCAAAATCTGATAAGATATTTGGAAGAAACTGTTTTAAGTAGTTCAATGGACAAGTGTTTACCATATTGAAAACTGATACTCAGAGTCAGATAGGAATATTTCTTTAGGCTTCCTTCCCTAAGCCAAAATGAAACAGTGTACCCAAAGGGAAAGAAAAATATTCTGCAGGCTTTGTGAAAGGATTTGGGGGCACATTCCAAAGATACACAATTCAAAACCTAGAACATAAAAATTTTTTATTTCATATCAGTCAAAGATCTTCTCCCTGATATTAAAATGCAAATAGAAGAAAATATGGTTGGTTGGGTGGATCAGCTTCTGATATTATTCAAGAATTGCAGCTCAATTCTTTGAATAATTCAAAACTTACAGATGGAGTTTTTACAAGAACAGAAATGTGACCTTAGAAAAATTGAAAGCCCACCGCTCCTTCTACTAATCCCCTAACCTCCCCTATTTCTTTCAAAAGGCTTGCACATACTGTAAAAATCTGAATTTAGGGAATAAATATCCTTCTTGGTAAAACTTGTCTTCTTTCTCTGTGCCTTTTGAAATGCAAGTATTTACTTGGTCTTCTCCAAGAACTAAGGTAATTCTCATTGGAAGGAGGGAAAAAAAGGAAAGCCTATTTTGAAAATTAGGTCTATGAAGAATTTAAAAGTCTCTTTCACAAATATTAGTAAAAAGCTTTAGTGATATGAGTAGGTAACCTTAACTTATTCCATCTGCCAGAAAAATAGCTTGGATCCAACTGTTCTTTTATAAACCAGTGAGTTTTGCATTATCATATCTGTCTCAGGGAAGATGTAAGATCTCCATTTGCAACTGCCCAGATGTCCAAGTATGTATGTCACAGGTGAGTTATTTTGTTTCTACCTCCAGAATATATCACCAAAATTAACTCATAAAGAGCTCTATTTAATATGCTTAAAGATAAACAAATTAAAATTTTGTTTTAATTTGCTTAAAAACAAAGAATCAGACATAACTGAGCAAAGAACACTTTCACACTTTCAAAGACACACAAGCATTATAAATAAATAGTGTGTATTCTCAGAAACACAGAAACTAACCCTGATGTTTCTCAAGTTCACTTGGTCTAGGATTGTGCAAGCATGTTCAGTTGCTCGGTTGTGTTCAACTCTTTGCAACCCCAAGGACTGTAGCCCTCCAGGCTGCTCTGTCCATGGACTTTTTCAGGCAAGAATACTGAAGTGGGTTGCCATTTACCCCTCCAGGGGATGTTCCTGACCCAGGGATTGAACCCACGTCTCCTGCAGCTCCTGCACTGACAGGTGAATTCTTCACCACTGAGCCACTGAGAAGCCTTTGGTAAATAAAAGCTAGTTTAAGCTTGTTGGTTTAATTAAAACAGGTATATCTGTAGAATTATCAACATTAAATATAAAAGTTGTATTCTACCTAGCATTACTAAAATCAAACAAGCTCACGTTCTTTGTGTTACAGAATTTTTCAGAAAAAAGATAACTTTGTCGGCAAAAAAAAGGTGATGGTTAGCTTTTTCATGTCTCATTAAATTTTTATGTAATAATATAAATATAATTGTTAAAGACAAGTAAATAGACAGTGGATAAAAGTTTATGTTAACTTTTCAACAAGAATTATGTTTTATGTTATGTCTACTTAAAAATAACTTGAAGGTTATACTGATATAAGGTAAATATTAAACGTTCATTGAATTTCTAGTTCATTTCCAAACAAGCTAAAATTCTGAAACATTAATTATTGACCACAGGTTTATCCACTTCTGGCTTCCTTTAAAAATGGGTCTTTAAGTAAACACATATTGTGCCATATTGAAAATTTCACTATGAGGAAGAATATTCAGTTCAGTTCAGTTCAGTTGCTCAGTCGTGTCCAACTCTTTCTGACACCATGGACTACAGTACACCAGGCCTCCCTGTCCATCACCTTCTCCCAGCATCTACTCAAACTCATGTCCATTGAGTCAGTGATGCCATCCAACCACCTCACCCTCTGTCATCCCCTTCTCCTCCCACCTTCAATCATTCCCACCATCAGGGTCTTTTCAAATGAGGCAGTTCTTCGCATTGGGTGGCCAAAGTATTGGAGTTTCAGCTTCAACATCAGTCCTTCCAACTCAGGAATGATCTCCTTTAGGATGGACTGGTTGGATCTCCTTGCTGTCCAAGGGACTCTCAATTGTCTTCTCCAACACCACAGTTCAAAAGCATCAATTCTTCAGCACTTGGCTTTCTTTATAGTCCAACTCTCACATCCATACATGACCACTGGAAAAACCATAGCCTTGACTAGATGGACCTTTGTTGACAAAGTAATGTCTCTGTTTTTTAATATTCTGTCTAAGTTGGTCATCAATGGCAACCCACTCCAGTACTCTTGCCTGGAGAATCTCAGGGACAGGGGAGCCTGGTATGCTGCCTTCTATGGGGTTTCAGAATCAGACACAACTGAAGTGACTTAGCAGCAGCAGCAGCAGCTAAGTTGGTCATAATGTTCCTTCCAAGGAGTACGAATCTTTTAATTTCATGGCTGCAATCACCATCTGCAGTGATTTTGCAGCCCCCCCAAAATAACGTCAACCACTGTTTCTACTGATTCCCCATCTATTTGTCTTGAAGTGATGGGACTGGATGCCATGATCTTCGTTTTCTGAATGTTGAGCTTTAAGCCAACTTTTAAACTTTCCTCTTTCCCTTTCATCAAGAGGCTCTTTAGTTCTTCTTCACTTTCTGCCCTAAGGGTGGTGTCATCTGCATATCTGAGGTTACTGACATTTCTCCCGGCAGTCTTGATTCCAGCTTGTGCTTCTTCCAGCCCAGCGTTTCTCATGATGTACTCTGCATATAAGTTAAATAAGCAGGGTGACAATATTCAGACTTGACATACTCCTTTTCCTGTTTGGAACCAGTCTGTTGTTCTATGTCCAGTTCAAACTGTTGTTTCCTGACCTGCATACAGGTTTCTGAAGAGGCAGGTCAGGTGGTCTGGTATTCTCATCTCTTGAAGAATTTTCCAGTTTACTGTGATCCACACAATCAAAGGCTTTGGCATAGTCAATAAAGCAGAAATAGATGTTTTTCTGGAACTCTCTTGCTTTTTCGATGATCCAGCGGACATTCCTCTGCCTTTTCTAAAACCAGCTTGAACATCTGGAAGTTCACGCTTCATATATTGCTGAAGTCTGGCTTGGAGAATTTTGAGCATTACTTTACTAGCATGTGAGATGAGTGCAATTGTGCGGTAGTTTGAGCATTCTTTGGCATTACCTTTCTTTGGGATTGGAATGAAAACTGACCTTTTCCAGTCCTATGGCCACTGCTGAGTTTTCCAAATTTCTGACATATTGAGTGCAGCACTTTCAGAGCATCATCTTTCAGGATTTGAAATAGCTCAACTGGAATTTCATCACCTCCACTAGCTTTGTTAGTAGTGATACTTCCTAAGGTCCACTTGACTTCACATTCCAGGATGTCTGGCTCTAGGTGAGTGATCACACCATCGTGGTTATCTGGGTCTTGAAGATCTTTTTTGTACAGTTCTTCTGTGTATTCTTGTCACCTCTTCTTAATATCTTCTGCTTCTGTTGGGTCCATACCATGTCTGTCCTTTACTGAGCCCATCTTTGCATGAAATGTTCCCTTGGTATCTCTCATTTTCTTGAAGAGATCTCTAGTCTTTCCCCTTCTATTGTTTTCCTCTATTTCTTTGCACTGATCACCGAGGAAGGCTTTCTTATCTCTCCTTGCTATTCTTTGGAACTCTGCATTCAAATGGGTACATCTTTGCTTTTCTCCTTATATATGAGGAATAATACACTTCTAGAAATTATGAAACATGTTTATACATTTGCCCCTCCATAGAATGCTAATGTAACAGCCAGCCTGTGATTGCTTACTTCTTAGTTTTCACTAAGAGTAAAGGATTCTAAGGGCTAAGAAGTTTCATCAATGTACATAAGTAAAACCACTTAGAAAAATAAGGGTGAAAAGAAACAAGTGTGCACCAAGAGAGTGTAAAGTGACTGCTTGTTCCAGAATGAGAAAGAAATACAGGACAAAAACTAAATATATATGAAAAAGTGGTAGGCTTGTGGAAAAGGAATGTTGGAAAAAGAATCTTATGTATTTCAATCTGGCTAAGATCAGAATGAATTTAAGTTTTTTTTTAAAAAATGAATTTTAATACCAAAAGTACATTCAAAGTGTATATTGTCCAGGCAAGACTAGTCATCACCCTCTTTTCTCACTCCCACTCCATTCATCAAATGAGAGGGATTAAAGGTCAAGAGGTGAAGCGAGAAAGCACTGGAACCCTCCCACACTGACAGTGTGATCTGACTCCTAGGCTCTGTCAGAAACCAGCATTTCTCAAGACCACCCAGGGAACTGGGCTGAGCCCTGCTGCCTCCAAGACAGTTCTCCTCCTGCCCTGATGACTTTCAAAGGAGGAATGCCTGGGTAAGTCATTCTGACAGCTCAGTTCATTCCTTACATCTCACTCCCAGGGAAATAAAAGATAGGCCTGTCACAGCCAGTAATTGTAGCAATACTCAGTGGCACAGAGTTTTCATAGCTCTGCTGTGCTGGGAAAACTCGGGATTCCTTTGCTAAGCAAACCTTTGCTGCAGGAAGAGAGGGAGGAAGGGACAGTCTTAATGTGGTGACTATTTCTTCTTGCTCTTTTGCAATCCTCCCTGGCCCCTCTAGGCTTGCTCTGAAACAGTTCTCAGAGTCACCCACTGCTATGGGTATCTGAGACCTTACAACATCACCATCTTCACTTTAAAAATGGAAAAACAAAAAAAGGTTCATAAAAAATGAAATGATTTTACCCAAGTTTGCAGAGCTAGTTCCCAAGTCCACCCATTCCCTTCTTAGGTTTCTTTATTATTATCAGTGGTAGATTAACCATGAACCTCATGGAGTTTAAGCTTCAGAGTCCCTCACTTTCATGGAATTCTTTCAAAACCTGAGAGGGGTTCTAGCTATATGTTTACATTGTCATATGTTTTCATATAATTTGCAGATGGAAGATATTTTGACTACAATTAAGACCTCTATTTATTTCTTCTTCAACCTCCTATTAATACAAGTACTTTGCCCACAAACTGAGTGACATTGGAATTGAGCTGAGAACCCAAGTAACCTGGGTTTAGCTAGATTTATCCCTATGATTTACAGTAACTCTTGTGTATACTTAAGTTGGTCTTCCCTGGTGGCTCAGTGGTAAAGAGTCTGCCTCCAATACAGGAACTGCAGGAGATGTAGGTTCAATCCCTGGGTAAGGAAGATCCCCTGGAGGAGGAAATGGCAACCCACTCCAGTATTCTTGCCTGGAGAATCCAATGGACAGAGAAGCCTGGTGGGCTGCACTCCATGGGGTCACAAAGAGATGGATGCAACTGAAGCAATTTAGCACACACACGCATACCTAAGCTGCTGTTAGTCATCTTGGCACAGCAACGGCTTCCAGAAATGTTCCCACATATGCAGATTCCCTATCATCATGACATGAAAGCCTTATCATTATGGAGATGTCACCTACAGCGTCCAGCCATGGATGTCACGGATGGAGCAGAAACAAGACACAAAGTGGGCAAAGCCAGAATTTGGTCTAGAACATGTCCTTTAAAAACTTACAGCTCTGTTAAAACAAACTCAATGGAAGCTTTCCCCAATTTGACAATAATTCTAAAAATTTACCTGACATGACCCCAAAACAAAGTTGGGACACTGAAGAAAATTTTCTTTGGTTATCAACAGTGAAAAATAAATTTTGATCAGCCATGCTAGGAAGAGGTTGAACTGTCCTTATTCTCTATGAAAGAGGATATAGTAAAATGTCCTATGAATTTGGCAAAGAACAGTCAGCCCAAAAAGGTTATGATAAAAAGGATTATAAAGAAATGCCAGGAAGTTAATTAAAAAATACATTATTTTTCTGGATTTTGTGAGGCCTGCATCATTTGTCAGCTTTTTAAAAAATCATTACTTTGTAAAGGTTTCTTATCCTAAATAAATATTCCCATTCATGTTGAATTTTGTATTTGTAATTTTGTACTCTTCCCTGTGGCTCAGTTGTAAAGAACATGCCCACAAAGCAGGAGACATGGCAGGAGCCACAGCTTCAATTCCTAGGTCGTTAAGATCCCTGGAGAAGGAAATGGTAACCCACTCCAGTATTCTTACCTGGGCCATTCCATGAACAGCCCATGGGCTGCAAAAGAGTTGGACACAACTTAATGACTAAAAAATAAACAACAACTCTATTTTTTTTAATGCTGCTGAGGCTGCTAAGTCGCTTCAGTTGTGCCCAACTCTGTGCGACCTCATAGACGGCAGCCCACCAGGCTCCCCTGTCCCTGGGATTCTCCAGGCAAGAACACTGGAGTGGGTTGCCATTTCTTTCTCCAATGCATGAAAGTGAATGAAGGAAACCCAAAGTTGTATAAGCTTCAAGCCCCATAAAATCTGGGTCCTCTCCTGATTATCATATTTGTTGCGATTGTTCAGTAACTAACTAAGTCATGTCCAACTCTTTGAGACCCCATGGACCGCAGTGTGCCAGGCTCCTCTGTCCTTGCACCAAACTCCGTAGCTTAGCCTCGCCTCCCTTCAACATGCTCAGAACACTTGCATTGGCCTACACTTGGACAAAATCATAGAAAGCTTATTTTACAATAAAGTGTTTAACAGCTCATCTAATTTATTAAATATTTTATTGCAAGAGTAAACAGAATGGTCGTCTGGGTTCAGAACGGTAGCCAGTATATCTGGTGTTTACTTTCTCAATGATGTGGCTGACAAGGAGACTAGAAGCTGAGGTTCACTGCTGCTGTCCAGCATCGAGAGAGAGTATCGTATCATACATCACTAGGCAGGAAAAGATCCAGATTCACAGTGGGGTTTCTACTAAATGCATATTGCTTTCACACCATCATAACATTGAAAAATTTTAAATCGATTCACTGTAAGTCAGGGACCATTTGTCATGTGTGCCAAAATTGTGCTAGCAGGTTCACAAACGATAGCACCTTTCATTTTCACAGCAGGTAGATAGCATTTTCTGCATCACGTTGAAGGGAGAACCGAGGTTTAAGTAAGCTAGATAACGTGACTAGGAGCACACAGTTTAGACGTAGTAGAACTAGAATAGAAATTCAACTCTCTCTGGAGCTAAACCCAACATCTGGCCATCACAGATCAAAATTAAGCTTTACAATGTAACCATCATGCAGAAAAAGTAAGAACAGGAAAAAATCACAGAGGACCACAGTTCTTTGTAAAACCTTTCTATTTTATCTTCTCCTGTGAGCGCCTATCCACAGGAAGCAGTGGGGAAAGATGGGTGAATATTCATCAAACATCTACAGATCATTCTCAACTTAAATGGGGTTACATCCTGGAATTCTAAGTTGAAAACATCAGAAGTGCAAAATGCATTAAATACACCTAACCTACCAAACAGCATAGCTTAGCCTCGCCTATCTTCAACAAGCTCAGAACACTTACATTAGCCTACAGTTGCACGAAATCATCAAAAGCCTATTTCATAATAAACTTTAAACCACAGGGGGCTTCTCAGGTGGTAAAGAGCCTGTTTGCCAGTGCAAGAGACCTACAGGATGAGGGTTCGATCCCTGAGTCAGGAAGATCCCCTGGAGGAAGGCATGACAACCCACTTCAGTATTCTTGCCTGGAGTAACCCATGGACAGAGGGGCCTTATGGACTACAGTCCATAGGGTCACAAAGAGTTGGACACTAATGAAGTTACTTAACACGCACACACATAAATCATAGGGCAGCCTGGCCATCTTCATTTTTGGCACAACTGGATCTTGGCGAGCATACCTTTGCTTCCTGAATGATTTTGGACCCCAAATGTTTCCCACAGTGTGTTCTATCTTTAATCAGCTCTAATTGGTCTCCTTTTCCCATGTGTGAATTATAATACACTTTGCCTCCAGGCATGTGTCATTCACAGAGTTCAACAGTTCCTCTAGCCTCAGGAAGACATCAGAGCAAGTTGCATTGATCACTCCCAATTGGTTCTCAGGGCTCAGAAGCACACTGCCAGTGGGAGCGAGGAGGAGGTGGGTCTGGAGAGAAAATGCCATCCTGAGATTCACTAGCCTGATTCTTCCATGAGCAAATCCAAGAATTAACAAGGAAAGCATCACTACCCTTCTCAGAGAAAGTAGTATCTGGACCAAATTGCACCGTGCTATCTGGTATCGTGCCATCTTCACTTTCAGCCTCAATTAGTAAAATGAATAAAGGGCTGATTGAACAGACCAAGGCTATAATCTTGGCACTGTTGACATTTATAGACTGGGCAACTCTTTGGATGGGGGCCGGATCCTGTGCATTGCAGGACATTTAACAGCATTAGGACGCAAAGCATTATAGGATGTTTAACCAGTAAAATCTTCCACAACTGTGACAATCAAAGTTGTCTCCTGACATTGCCAAATGTCCCCTGCGGGGAAAAATTATTCCTAGCTGATAATCACTGGAGTCAACCGAAAACATAGGTATTATCCCAGATCAAATGGAGGTTTCCTAGCACTGATGAGGGCTCAAGACAGGTCCAGAGGTCATCTGCACTGAATCAGTGTTTCATCTCCACGCACCCCTAACATAGCACGCATGAAAACTGCTGTAACCATGGGTGGCTTGGAATGCATCCAAGCATATTTTTGTCCTGAGTAATGGGAAATTAGCTTTCCTGAAAACACTTCTCTGAACCAAATCTCACAAAGACCAAGTACATGTCACATAAGCACCAAATTCACTGCAGAGTGAACTGTCCCATTCTCTCCGCAGATTCCAGCAACTGACAAACACAACCATGTCCCAGGGAAGTTATCCATACATGGGGTCAAAGACATATTTATTTGTACATTATTATCATTTAAATTTTGTTCCTGTGCCATTTCCAGCATTAAATAACAGCATGGGGAGCAAGACATTTACAAGCAAAGAACAAAGGGATTCCCAGATGAAAACTGAAGAGACAGAGAGCTGAGTTGGCAGGCCAGTCTGTAAGTACTAGCATAACTTCAGACACTCTGTGTGACTCGTAAGTCACACCAAATAAAACTTTATATATACAACTAACTCACTTCAACAGACCTCCTTGAATGGGGTTTGAGGACTGACTCTCTACCAAAAAGAGATAGAAAGAGCCGTAAAAAGAGCAAAGATGGGGTTGGTCCAGAAGAGAATAAGACATACCAGTTTGTTCAATCACACTTGAGCTGTAAAACTAAGGGATAAATTTATCACATGGAAGCATTTGTATTCAAAAGCTGAAAGGTGTTGGAAAGCTATAGGGTCTCTCTCCTCTGCTTTTCTCCTCTTCTTGCACCTTCTCCTCTTTCAACTTGCCTTCTTCTTCCTCTGATATTAAGATGATAAATGTCATCATCATCATTATTTATATATGGATATACATTTTTTTATGATACAAGCAAAAAAGGCCTGATAGTCTCAATTGCTTGGGAATATATTCGGAATGTAGAATTAATTTTGTGAAGGGTGGTGGTCCCACCAAGGTGAATGCCTTCAGATAATTTTCCTCACTTGTTTATGGAGGAAATGGGTACAGACATAGAATTCTAGCCATCCTCTCACTGGCCAGTATAGTTAAATTCAAAGTGTGTTGTGTTCAATCTCTAAGTCATGTTTGACTATGTGGTCCCATGGACTGCAGCACGCTAGGCTTCCCTGTCCTTCACTATCTCCTGGAGTTTTCTCAAAATCATGTCCATTGAGTGTATGATGCCATCCAAACATCTCATCCTCTGCCACCTCCTTCTCCATTTGCCTTCAATTTTTCCCAGCATCAAGGTCTTTTCCAGTGAGTTGGCTCTTTGCAAAAGGTGAATTCAATAAGAGATGCCAAATCCTGACCTCTGGAGGTGAACAGAGGCCAAGATAAGGATAAGCTACCTATCACCATAGGTAATAAAGAACTGTGAGTTGTAACCCTAGGTAAGCTTAGAATACAGCTAAAATGCTAGAGAAAGCTCCCATCACTACTCCTGATGGTGATCAGCATGTGCAGAGGTGACAGAACCCCAAAAGCAGGCCAGTAGGTTTGGGCAACCCAGTATAGGGTCTGATATCTGGAAGAATTTTCTAGGCCCCTCCTATTAATGTGTCAGTGTCCTGGGATAAAGTGGCTAACTCCATGTCAGCAGGGAAACAGCAACTGAGTAAGAAAATGTGATCTCCAGATAAGAGGACCACGTGCTGTGATACTTCAGATCAGCCTCTCCTGAGGAGAGGGACTAGGGATAGGGTAGCTCCTCCCTCCCTGGTGGTTCAGGAGGTAAGGAACCTGCCTGCCAATGCAGGAGCCACAGGAGAGGCAGGTTTGATCCCTGGGTCAGGAAGATCCCCTGGAGGAGGGCATGGCAACTCACTCCAGTATTCTTGCCTGAGAAACCCCATGGACAGAGGAGCCTGGTGGGCTACGGCCCATAGCGCCACAGAGAGTCAGGCATGACTGAAGCCAGTTCCCACACAGAGCTGCGCTAAGCTACTCGAAGACGGAGTGCCTACCATCGACAAGAGGCTCTTTCTTCCAGGGGTATCAGGAGAGCTGAAGCATTGCATTCTGACTGCTGATCACCATGGCTACATTTCAGATTTGGTGTGCTCATAATTTTAGGAGCCCTAACCAATAAATTTAATTCCTCAAGCTTCCACTTGGTACTCAATCTAATAGATGTATGACCTTAAGAAAAGTATAACTCATAAATATCTTCTCTTTTAATATTCCTTGCTCACAAGAAGAGAATCATGGAATGATACAATTTCACCCTAAAGGCTACCTAATTCAGTATTTTCTTGGAAGGTCACAAATCACCTGCGGAGAGTATATGACCTGGATTTAGGCATCACAAGAGACAGAGCATTGAATTTCATTGAATCACACAGAGAAAAATGTTTATTTCCAGGAAAATGCTTATTCTTCTTTGGAGAAATGTCTGTTAAAGTCTTAGTTATTAGTATATTTCTAACTTTTCTGCAATAGTTGCTAATATTTTTAGAAAGCAGGGGCTTCCCTGTTGTCTCAGTTGTTAAAGAATCTTCCTGAAATGCAAGAGACCCAGGTTGAATCCCTGGGCCAACAAGATCCCCTGAAGAAGTGAATGGTGACCCACTCCAGTATTCTTGCCTGAAGAATTCCATGGACAGAGAAGCCTGGTGGGCTACATCCCGTGGGGTCACAAAGAGTCTGACATGACTGAGCAACTAACACATACATGTCAGAAAGCAGAGAGAAGGCCTAAGCTCAGAGACTTCACAGGCAAGTGTCTAGCTGGACTTTAACAGCACTGCATTGTTTATATTAAATATTTTTTACATATGGTAGTTACACATCTTACATGTATAGAATATATAATAGGAAGAGCTATACAACAGGGAGCCTATACACAACCTGATGTTCTGTGATGACCTAGAGGGGTGGGATAGAGGTGGGGAGTGAGAGGGAGGCTCAGGAGAGAGGCAAAATACACATACTTATAGTTGATTCACATTGTCGTATGGAAGATTAACCTCTCATTTGCGAACTGATGAGGTATTATGTCATATGTTGATTTTCTGTACATGCGTTTCATTTAACAATAAAAGTAATTTCAAAAAAATTTTAAAAAGAAAAAAAAATGAATCATCAGTTCGCAAATGAGAGGTTAATCTTCAACTGTCATGTCAATTTAGTTTTAAAGTGACAACTGCAAATACAGGAATTTCAATATTTGAGTGTATATCCAAAGCAGACAGTAATTTTACAGAATTGTTTTAAAGAGTATACTATGTTAAGAGAACTTCTGACATAATTTCAAAAATATAAAATGGAATAGAACATAATAGGGACATTTCCTTACCTAACAAACTCAACAAACATTTAATAAAGTCGTGCTAAGTCCTTACAGGAATACAGACTTGAGAAAGATACTCCTATTACCAAGGAATGAGCAGTATATTAAAGGGTTGGGACTTCATCATTATTTCTTGAAAAACTGTTGCAGTCTCATTCTCTTCCGTCCTTTCAGAATTCCAATTAAATACATGCTAACCCTTCTCTACCTCTTACCTGCCCTTCAGCATAGCATATTTAACCTTTTTGCCTTTTATGCTTCAGTCTAGATAGTTTCTTGTGACCTGGTCTTCAATTCTTTCTTCAGCCAAGTATAATCTACAGTTAAATCTATCAAGTCCTTAGTTTGGGTTATTTTTTCAGTTCAAGAATTTCTATTTGGTTACTTTTTAAATCTGTTGTATAATATTATATAGATTATAGTTTATGGCCAAATTTTTCAAACTTGACTTTAATCTCTTTGAACATAATAACCAAAGCTTTCTCACATTCTGTGTCTGATAATTCTAGTTTCTAGAGTACAGCAGAAACCTTGTATTCCTTTTTCTAAAAAAAATTTCATTGAAGTACAGTTGATTTACAATGCTGTACCAATCTCTGCTGTACAGCAAAGTAACTCAGTTATACACATATAAGCATTCTTTTTTTTTCCCCATTATGGTCTATCACAGGATATTGAATATAATTCCCTGTCTCTGCTGGTGGTTACTCACACTGATTTATCTTCCCTTGTCCCTGGTTTCCAAATTATTTGTAGAATTAATGTAAAGCCCAGTATGATATTTTCTTCCACTGATGGGGATTTTAATTTGCTACTCCGGGGCACCTGGAGACTCCAGGAATCTAAGACTGCCTGTTCCAGTCTTAGGATTTTCTGGACCACCCAGTGAGTTGAGGAATGGCTCAATGTGAAGGTTAGTTTACATCTGACTCGCCTTTATTTCTAGTGAGCATCCCTTCAGGTCTCAGCCCAAAAGCAGAGAATAGTTTACCAGGATGCCTATTCTTGGTAAATCCTATATTCCAACTCCTGTTCTCCTATATACGTAAGACTACAGAACATACAGCTTAATTTTTCCAGCCATGCCTTCAAATAGTAAATGCCTCCAGGGCAGACGTTCCAGAGTTTCACTCATCTCTCTGGATTTCCCACCTCTTCTGACCTCAGATCATTAAATATTCATTATTTCATTAGAATATGGATGCTTTTTATTAAAAATTATTTCTATTTTATCTGTCTTTTTAACTGTCTCCAAAGCAAGGGTTGGTCTGAACTATCTAATCAATCTATTATTCAGGAAGAGAAGGTCATAGAAGATTGGAGATTGTTTGAAATTTCTTTTCTTACAAGAATAACACACTTCACGTGCTGTTTTTGTTTGTTTGTGATTTTTTGGTTTTGTTTTGTTTGTTTGTTTTTTGGATGTAATGTTCTGTTTGTGTTCCCTGACCTGGTATTCAATCCAGGCCCTTGGCAGTGAGAGCAGAGTCCTGACAACTGGACTGCCAGGGAATTCCCTGGGCATGTTGCTATATCTTCATTTATAATAGTACTTTATAATTATTTGCTGATATGTCAAACCAAGCAATCATATGGCATAGATTCATATTCAAACTATGGGCAAATCTAAGATTTAAATGTGTAATTAAACTGCATATGTATGATTATCTCAAGAAAAGGTCTGTAATTTTCAGGAGAATCTCAGATGTCTATCTAGTTCCTCTAGACACTGTGAGTTCTGCAAGGACAAGAACAATGTCATATTTATTTTAGGATTCTCCCTACCCAGTAAAGGTCTATTGAGAAATAAAGAACAACTTATGACAAAGCAAAGCATAGATGATTTAAGAGAGTGGTACAAATTCTTAGATACTACTTCAGAAAAGAAAAAGAAGTACCATCTATACAATTTATCAAAAGAGGCTTTCTTTGAAAAGTAACACTACAATTGATCCATCAAAAGTACTTATAATTTTCACAAGTATAGATCAGATATGAAAGATGTTTAAGACAAAGTTGGAATGTGGAGATAAAAATAATTTATTAGCTCATGCAGCTCAATATCAGAAAAACAAACAATCCAATCAAAAAATGGGCAGAAGACCTAAGCAGACATTTCTCCAAAAAAGAAAGATGGCCAGGAAACACATGAAGATGCTCAACTTCACTCACTAGTAGAGAAATGCAAATCAAAACTACAATGAGGTATCATTTCACACCAATCAGAATAGCCATCATCAAAAAATCTACAAGCAATAAATACTGAAGAGGCTGTGGAGAAAATGTGTGCTGTTGGTGGGAATCTAAATTGATACATCCAATATGGAGAAGAGTGTGGAGATTCCTTTAAAAACTAGGAATAAAACTACCATTTTGTGGTTGCTGTTTTTAGTCAGTCAGTCATGTCTGCCCCTTTGTGACCCCATGGACTGTAGCCCACCAGGTTCTTCTGTCTATGGAATTCCCCAAGCAAGAATACTGGAGTGGGTAGCAATTTCCTTCTCCAGGGGATTTTTCTGACCCAAGGATTGAACTCAGGTCTCCTGCATTGCAGGCAGATTCTTTACCACCTGATTCTTTATGGTAAATCCCACTACTGGGCATATACCTGAGAAAACCAAAATTCAAAAAGCACACGTACCCCAGTGTTCATTGCAGTGCTATATAGAATAGCCAAGACATGGAGGCAACCTAGATGTCCATCGACAGATGGATAAAGAACTCATGGTACATGTATGCAATGGAATATTACTCGGCCATGAAAAGGAATGAATTTGAGTCAGCTGAACTGAGGGGATGAACCTAGAGACTATTATACAAAGTGAAGTAAGTCAGAAAGATGAACACAAATATCGTATATTAGTGCATATATATGGACTCTAGAAATTGGTACTGATGAACCTTTTTGCAGGGCAGCAATAAAGAAAGACACAGACATAGAGAATAGACTTGTAAACACAGCAGGGGAAGGAAAGGGTGGGAAGAATTGAGAGAGCAGCATGGAAAGATATACATCACCATACGTAAAACAGGTATCTAGTGGGAAGTGATGTATAATACAGGGAGTTCAGCCCAGCCCCGTGCTCTGCGACAACCTAGAGGGGTGGGATGGGGTTGGGGGAGGAGGAAGATTCAAGGGAAGGGATATATGTATACTTTTAGCTGGTTCATGTTGCTGTACAGCAGAAGCTAACATGACATTGCAAAGCAAGTATCCTCCAATTAAAAATAAATAAAATAAAATAAATTCAGTCAAATCCAAAGAGGGAAAACAAAGAGTACATTCTTCTCTTCTGTATAGAAACTTGGTAGGCAAAAGTTAATCTGATTGAAAGTCTAGAAAACATACATTACTTTTCCCTGCCCCCAAATCAATGCACACATTATTTCATACAGTAAACAGATATAATATGTAGCTTGTAAAGTATGGTAATTTATTATTTCACAGCAAAAGAATTTATTGTGCCCAGGTTAGAGGCATGAAAGATAAGTCACACTGGACAGATTTGTGGGGTTTGCCTTATGTGACAAGAACTGACTTCTACTATTCCAACGTTAAAAAGCTTCATTCCACGAAAAAAAAAAAAAAAAAAAAAAAAAACCCAAGTAAATACCCTGAGACAGTGAAACCTTACAGTGTAGCTTATTACACTGAAATTGTTCACAAAAATTTGTGTGTGCTCTTAGCTGGGGAAAGTGTCCTTTAGCTTTCAATGGCACCAAAAAGGAAACTGAGGAACTTCCCTGGTGGTCCAGTGACTGGGACTCCACTGCAGGAAGCCTGGGTTCAACCTCTGGTCAGGGAACTAAGATCCTAGATTCCGTGGGGCGTAGCCAAAACAAAAGGGGGTATCTGTGACACCCTACTCACCGGAAGAGGGAAAAAAGGAATGAAAAGGTTTAGCATTATGACCCTGCAGTTTTTTACAAAATGACCACATATGAATGAGCGTAAGCACACAGGCATAGCCAAACATGTTACAGCTGCTGAACCTTCAGATCTTCCCCCAGGGACTCGGAGTAATGATGATACCATGCTCTCAGCCAGTCACCACAGAATAAAACGGTCCGCGGAGAAAAGGAGGGCAGGCGTGACTGCAGTATTCTGGATCTCTTTCTTCCTGACATTAGTCATTAACATTTGGAAGAATTTCAGTAGGAAAGGGTCTGACTAGTAAGATTCTTGAACCTTGCCAGCCACTACCTAGCACAGCCTCTGGCACAAGGCAAGCATTCAATACATGAATGAACCATTAACAAGAGAGTCATAAAATACCAAGGAAACAGATGATATTTTCTGGGCACATCTCCTAGCACTTAAGTCTGAAAACAGAACAGAAGACTCTGGCCCAGGGATTCAAGTCAAACAGAAAGACAGCGGCTGGGTCCAAAATCAACTCTGGCCACCTGAAGTCCAGCCAAGGAACCTACACACGTTTACCTTAAATAAACATTTATGTCAAATGTAAAATTTTCAAATAGTATCAAGCAGAGCTCTATCAGATGTTACGGAACTGGCATCTTCCAGTAAAAGAAATTTTAAGGATATGAATTTGTTTACTGTTGCCACGCCCTAAAGTAACGAGACCTACAAGAAAGAGAATGGTATGGAGTTAAATTCAAACATCACCAAGTATAACAGATCCTGGGGAAAATGTTTCATGGCCAAAAAATTCATGAAAGAAAAGTTTGAATATTTTGATAAAGTTGATGATTAAAATGTAACACAACATCAAAAATAAAAACAAAACAGAAAGCAAGTCAAATTGAAGTGAAACACTAGAAGAAAATGTACTTCTGTTTAAGTTATAGTACATCCATATACTAATGCTCCATGCAACTACCATAAAAGATTGAGTTGGGTCATACATGCTGACTTGAAAGATGTACAGTTATACTGATATGTAGGAAAAGCAAATTGAATAATAGTGTGCTAAAATGATACACACACATAGACATGGCTATACAAGCACACATATCACTATATGTATGTAAACACAAAAAAGAATACACAGTAGATCCTTGTGTGGTTGTCTTAGGGAGCAGGATTTGAGGGGGTGAGTTTTACTCCCTAAAATTTATATCTGTATTTTAATTAAAATTCTATAATCATGAGCTTGTATGACTTTTTTTAATCAGGCAAAAACATTTAGTGGTAAAAAGGGCAGATAAGAGGAAAAGAAACGTTGTAGCCTGATGCATAATAAAAATGAGTAGTAAGCAAACTAAAGTCAGACTGTGCCTGAGTTCACATCCTGACCCTGCTACTTAAAGGCTGCGTGATCTTGAGCACCTTGGCCTTGGGTTCCTCATCTATAAAACAGAGATAATAGTCAGACCTACCACATAGGATCATTGTGACGACTACATGAGATAACACATGTCAAAGGCTTAGACTGGCACCTAGTAAGTGCTCAACAAGTGTGAGCAGCTCATGGCAAAAACACTTCTTGAATTTTAACATCCATTTTCAAATAATACTTATTCAAATATCATTTTATCCTCTTGCTTAGTCTAAAATTTTAGCTATCATTTGGGGAATTTTTTTTTTTCCTTCAGGACATGTAATATATATTTTGTGATTTAATAATGAAAGTAAAGGAGAAAACAGGATTTTCTTATAGCCTCTTCTTAATCTACCTATTGTGATATGTAAAAAATATCTGCATTGTCATGGGGTTTCTTGAATTAGTTTGAGTTTTAAGAGGGGTGGGATAAGGGTGCTTATGGGCCAGACACGTAGGGCATTGGGCTGTACTGATTGGTGGGATCTGAAGATAAGAGATGTTAACACACATTGGGTTTGGGGTGTTTTTAAGGGTAGAGGGAGAATTCATTACTGACTGTTTATTGAAGAAGCTTCCATCTCTCCAAGTGTCCTAGGGAAACTTTCATCAGATACCCTGACTCTGAAATCTGACCCTGCCTTTCATCTGAAACCTAACGCCTTACTTATGGCCATTTGGCCTCCTGATCAGAAGCAGAATGGCTCTCAGAGCCTCTAGGAAGAAACTTTTTTCTAAACCTCCACATCTGTCACGTATATTCTCCTTCCCAATCAAGTGTGGATTAGAAGTCATGTCAGTTCAAGGCTACAGGCAGGTTGGATAGTCATCAGCTAGTGGAATTCACCAAGTAAAGGAATGATCCTAGGTCTCCAATAGAACCAACGTCCTATCAACTTGAATTAGAAATGTGTCAACATGCCAGAAGCTAGTTTCCAGATTTGGAGAAATCCAACCCTTAGAGACCAGCAATGATACAACATGGCAAGGGTCTAATACCATTGTTTCCCAATGTGTTCCATGGATTCTTAACGTCCCGTGAGGGATTTACCTGGTGGCCCTGTGGTTAAGATTGGGCCTTCACTGCAGGCAAAGTGAAAATGTTAGTTTTTCAGTCGTGTCTGACTCCTTGAGACCTCATGGCTCCTCTGTCCATGGAATTCTCCAGGTGAGGATACTGGAGTGGGTTGCCGTTCCCTTATCCAGGGGATCTTCCCGACCCAGGGATCAAACCTGGCTCTCCCGCATTGCAGGCAGATTCAGGTTTGACCCATGGTCAGGGAACTAAGATTCCACATGCCAGGTGGTTCAGCCAGAAAAAAGAAAGAAAGAAAGAAAGAAACACCTAATGTTCCTTGGGATGGAATACTACTGGGCGTTTGCTATAAAAAATTATTGCATCTCTGGGGGAAGGGAAAATTAGGGAGTTTGGGGTCAATATGTACACATTGCTATGTTTAAAATGGTTAACAGCAAGGACCTATTGTATAGCACATGGAACTCTGCTCAATATCATGGGGCAGCCTGAAAATGGCAGGGGAGTTTGGGGGAGAAGAGATACATGTATGTACACGGCTGAGGCCCTTTGCTGTCCACCTGAAACTATCACAATACTGTTAACTGGTTATACTCCAATACAAAATAAAAGTTTTTTAAAAACATCCCACCTCTAAGATGGTTTAGAAATGCTATATATTATATTCCCAACTTGATAATTTACCATGCACATTCATCTTATTATTCAATCAATAAATATTTATTGAGCGCCTGCTATGTCCTAGAGAGTGCTTTAGGTAGTGGGGATAAATGTGAACAAGACAGATGACATCTCTGCCCTGGTGGAAGAAGGGAGAGAAGGCACAGACAAGCATCAGGAAGTGGCAAGTTCTATGCAAACTAGGGAGATGGGACTCAGAGCCCAGTTCACTGGGCTGTCAGGAACATTGGGCTGTTAGAGCATTCCTCTCCGAGTAAAAGACATTTAAACTGAGAGCTGTAGGACATAAGTGTTTGAAAAACTTTCAAAAGATTGATTACCTTTCAGTAAGCAATTCTAATAAGTCTATTTACCCCGACATCTCCAATCCATCTGTCAACAAGAACTTTTGTGAGTGGAACACTCATTGGCATCCCAGAGAACACTGGTGTTCTGTGGAAACCAGTCTAAGAAGCTCTTAACTGAACATGTCTTGTGCTGGGAGTGCTGTTGAATGCAAACAATATCTGCAAGACAATCACCTGTTACACTGGTGCAATGTGCTAAGTCGGCTTCAGTCATGCCCAACTCTGTGCAACTCCATGGACTGTAGCCCACCAGGCTCTTCTGTCCAAGGGATTCTCCAGCAAGAATACTGGAGTGGGCTGCCATGCTCTTCTCCAAGGGATGCTCCTGACCCAGGGATCAAACCAGCATCATTTATGTAAAGTGCTGCTGAGATGCCCTGAAAGCCCTCCTTGGAGGCTTAATAGATACAGTCTCTGTCTCCACTGGTACTTAGAAAACTGCAGGCAGCAGCAGCAGGAAATGACATTCTGAAGTGTGCATTTCAGGTTCTTTAATACTCGCCCCCTGAGGAACTCAGAGCATCATTTTCTGTGCTGTCTTTGCAAGGAGGACGGCCTGGAAGTTGAGGAGGACATCCATGCACATAAAGGAAGTTCCCAGTTGGCAGCAGACAGTCCCAACAAGCCCCTGATGCTCCAGCTCTCGTTTTCTATCCCCTCTCCCACCCCGACCTACACCCTGCTGGGGCCCAAAGGACCTCCAGCCAGGGATCCACCGTGAATCACAACAGCCAAGACCAGCCCATTCCCTGTTTTTGGTACATAAATCTTACTGCAAGAGAGCCCATTCTTTTCCATACTGTCTACAACTACAGTGGCAGGGCTCAACAATTGTGACAAAGATTGTGCGGCCTGAAAAGCCTAAAAACTCTGCTATTAGACCCTTCAAAGTTTGCAGACACCCACTCTAGGCACCTGTTCTCTGCCCTCTTGGCCAGTCCTGCCAAGAGGCTGTGGGCACAGCTGCTGTCTTCGCCAGATGTACCAAAAGGAGGGGGTCTCCTTTCTCCTCCACAGACACCTACCACCTGGGAAAATCTGTTCTGAATCTTCTCAATGGCCCTGTTTCTCCTCAGAGAGCTAATACACCTGGCAAGAGCACATCCGCTCATGTCAGACTCCCTCTGCTCAAATTCCAGCTCTGTCACTTACTCACTGTGTTACTGTGAGAAATGCATTAACATCTCCAACCTTCCCTCTGAGAGATTTACAATGCAGACATTAATACCACCCAACTCACAGGGTTGTCGTAAGGATTAAATGAGATGGTGCCTGTGAAGGACTTTGCACATCTTCTTACAAGTAGAAACTGCTTAATAAATGTTCATTATTATTTTAACTATTATAATTCAAGAGACCAAGTAGAGGAAATTGGACACACAAAAACCTGAATTTGGCAAAGTCTTCCATGCAAGGGTCTTCTCCAGCACCACAGTTCAAAAGCACTGGACCGCCAGGAGATCAAACCAATCAATCTTAAAGAAAATCAACCATGGATATTCATTAAAAGGACTGAGGCTGAAGCTCCAGTACTTTGGTCACCTGATGCAAAGGACCAACTCATTGCAAAAGATCCTGATGCTGGGAAAGATTGAAGGCAGAAGGAGAAGGGGGTGACAAAGGATGAGATGGCTGGATGGCATCACTGACTTAACATGAGTTTGAGCAAACTCTGGGAGATAGTGAAGGACAGGGAAGCCTGGCGTGCTGCAGTCCGTGGGGTCGCAAAGAGTTGGACACAACTTAGCAACTTAACAACAACTACAGTGCAAAGCATCTCAAGCCATTTTCAACTAACAAATACGCATGAAGCAAGTTAGGGCAAGGGTGTAGAGGACCCAGAATGCTCTTCTTCCACACCCTTTGTTCTCCTCATTCTTGTATTCCCGGCATCTCTGCTATCGATTTCTCCCTCATCCTAGTCACCCTTTTCTCTCTCAAGAACCTGATTTGCAGACCCCTTGCTTTGAAGGAAATATGCAGTATTCTCTTGGTGAAAAGGCACAGATCCCACAAACCTTCGACTTCCTTCATTTCAGATCTGGCAAAAGGATATGGAGGTCACACCCAAGAGGATGCATTTCCAAGTGCCTATTTCTGAAATATGAAGACGCTCCTTGTCTGTTTGATTCATAGCTGCCTTCCCCCACACTTACAGGTATGGTACATTGATCAGACCCAGACCAACTTCTCTTCCCTGGTTGCATGCTTTCCCAGCTCCCAGAGCTCAAACCCACACTGTGTTTGACTTTCATAAGAAGGGTTCAAATTGTCATAACTGAGTAAATTGTGGAGTAACATTGCCAATAGAAGTTGCCAGTTGTGGAGTAAATGTGGGTCTCTCTGTTGTCCATTAGCTTCAACATGTCATCAGCAATGGCAAATTTCCAATTACACCTCAAAGCCATGCAGGCCTTCTGTCTCTCACCTGCTGCCTTGGGGATGTAGATGCTCAGGGAGGAAGTTGAATCCAGAGTCTGGGCTCAGTGGGAATGGACGGGGTAGCTCTCAATTACCAAAAGTGAGGATGGGACTTTTGGACTCAACTCGCTAGTGGTAACAAACCTGCCTGCCAGTGAAGGAGATGTAAGGAATGCGCATTCGATCCCTGGGTTGGGAAGATCCCCTGGAGGAGGGCATGGCAACTCACTCCAGTGTTCTTGCCTGGAAAATCCCATGGACAGAGGAGCCTGGAGGGCTACAACCCATGGGATGCAAAGAGCTGGACATGACTGAATGACTTAGCATGTACTGGTCCTTTTATGCAGCTATGTTATCAGAAGTATTTTGACACAAGGACATTGAATACTGCCTCTAAGATAATTTTTGTTCCTTCCAAATTAAAAAGTTTAAACAGTTCAGCTTCTTCAATCCCTGAGCCATAATCCATCTCTGACTTTCCCCCTGGAGGGGGATTAGAAATGCACAGTGGTTCAGGGTGGGGTGAGATGCAAGTTTGAGTTAAGTGACAAGAAAGGGCTAAAGGGAGGGGATGAATAAGAAGAGGACCAGGATAAAAGTCAGGTCAGCGATGGGGAGGTTGTAAGGAACACATCACAGGGTGCACATGCGTGTGTGCTTGCATGCTTAGTTGTATCCAACTCTTTGCGATCCCATGGATTGTAGTCTGCCAGACCCCTCTGCCCATGGGATTCTCCAGGCAAGAATACTGGAGTGGGTTGCCGTGCTCTCCTCCAGGGGATCTTCCTGACCCAGGGATCAAACCTGAGTCTCTTGCATCTCCTATTGGCAGGTGAACTCTTTAACTGCTGAGCCACCAGGGAAGCCCACACATCACATTATTTGGCAGTAAAAAAGAGATACAGTCATGGCTAATGTCCCTATCCAAAGAGCTATACCACTGTTACCTTGGCTGAATGTCCTGGAGTCCCCATCACCTACCTTTATGGATAAGGAGCCATTGCCAAGGGAATGATTAGGTCTAAAGCTTGTCACTCGAGACTCAAGCATCTGGGCAAACTCCCATGTTAATCTCCTCTCTTCCCCTTCTCAGATTTTTGGTTTTAATCAAACTTAGTGCTGTGGCAAATACTGAATACTCTCCACATTTTGCTGCCATGAGAAAGATCCCTGGGGACCCTCATCACCCTCTTAACTGCACCAATTTCTTCTGCTGAAATCTGACCCATTTTTCAATGAAAATACAATGTTCTAGAGGAACAATGCAAAGACAAAAATACCTGTAGAGCAAGTCTGCATGTAATGAATGCCATGGTAAGGAATTCGGGAGGAGAGACTCCTCCTGACTGGATATTCAGGGAAGACACGATGTTTGCTATCTAAAAGGAAACTTCATCTCATGATTTTTACAAACCCTTTTGTTGATGTCCAAGGGGAAAGCTCAGTTTCCACCACACCTGGTTCTATGGATGTACAATAGATGGATATTTCTACATCCTCTGTGGAGAATTCTAGAAATTTTTAAACATGTGTTTTGGAAACAAAACCCCCAAGTGCTATAAATGAAACTTATCAGTCTTCATTTTTCCACCCACCCCCTCTTTGCAGCCCAGGGGCTGAAATCACCTGATGTCTCTGAAATAATCCTTGAAGGAAGAAGTCCAAGGGAAAAGTGCAGTTGTCACCCCGTCCAGGCTTTCTATTATCTGAGCCAGATGCTCACTCAAGACTGGAAACCACACATGCACCAACCTCATTCGCAATCCATAATAGATAAAGTTCCTGAGCCCAAGTCAAGAAAAGGAGCTTCACTACGCACACTTTGGCCAAGATGCAGACCTGGGATTCAGTCTGAGCAGCTATAACACCAAATAATAGAGTGCAAATGCAAACAGCAAAAAATGTGCCCATATCACAGCTCAGAGTATGTCAGAGTTGACCAAAACATTGCACACTTTTCATGTTTTGATAAGGTACTTAATTGGCATCCTGTGGGACATCGTCGGGTGAGGGCTCCTGGCATTGGGGTTGGCCTGGTGCCCACATCCTGTTACCCTGGCAGCTCCCCATCTTCCCCATTAGCTCAAACCACACAGAGAAAAGAGAGCAGGATGGACAGGACACCTTCCTTTTCTTCCAAGGGTACTGGAGCCCATTCAGGATGGGCAGGATGATGAAAAGCCTAGGCAAATGTTCCCAGCCTCTCCACTGTGTCTTCAGCTGGGGAAATCATAAAAACCAGAGCCATCTGAACTGCCGACTACAGTTTATAAGTACTTTTCAAATGGTTTCTCTTAATCCTGGCACAAAGGGCTGAGGAAAGTATATTTATTGCTCCCCGCTACTTTCACAGATCTAGAAATCGAGGCTCAGAGAGGTTGAGGGGCTTGCCTGAGGATATACAGCTGGAAAGTGCCAGAAATGGGGCAGAAGCCAGTTCTTCCTGTCTCTTGCACCTGTGTTCTGCATCGCTTCCCCTTCACCCAGGCCCTCATGAGTCAATCTCGTGATTTTCTGTCTCAACTCATACAGTAAAAGTCAGGGACTTGGAAAATGTCTGGGTAGAAATCTGATTCTCATCCTTTCAGGGCAGAGATAAATCTGTGTTGAAACTGGGGTAGGAAAAAAAGGACTTAGCCCTTTCCCAGTTGCAGAGGGAAAGATAATAGGGAGAACACTGGTATTTCTTTTATATGTACCTATTTGGCTGTCCTAGGTCTTCATTGCAACTTGCAGGATCTAGTTCCCTGACTAGGGATCAAACCCGGGCCCCCTGCATTGGAAGCATGGAGTCTTAGCCACTGAACTACCAGGGCAGTCCCTGGAAAACCAGTATTTCTTAATGATCTAGTTGATTTTGTCATAGTCACCCAAGGAGGCAGAAGTCCCCATCATATCATGGGACACGGTCACCCGAGCTTTGTCTTTCTGGTCATCTGGTCTTTTTCCTTCCCTTGGCAATGTTTTGGGTGCTTCTGAAAGACATGGAGAACTCACATCCTTATCTCACATTCTGCTCAGACATAACCACTGTTTTCTGCAGAGGTTTGAGAAGCAGTACAAAGGCTTCCGTCTCTCACCTTTCTGCAAAAGGAGGACTGGCTTGAATCCCTAAAACCTCTGAGAGTCTCCATCAAAAACACATCAGCTAAGCCCTTTTCAGAACCTGTTCAGGGTCTAGTCCATGGGGATGGGAATGAGGAGGGGCATGAAACTCATCAGGAAATATTATTCCATGGAGTATCTGTTCCAGGTTCTCTCTCTCTCTTTTTTTTAATATGCCAGAGTTCTAACTTCTACCCTCAAGACTGAAACCAGACTCTGGCAGAGGGATGACTCAGGGCTCAGCCAAGAACCCAAATCAATTCCACCACCAGATTCTGAGATCAACTAAAGTGCCCAGGGCAAATGTGTTCCGGTTATTTTAGCGTTCTGGTTAACTGGGAACAAGTAGCACATACCGAGGGCTTCCCCAATGGCTCAGTGGTAAAGAATCTGCCTGCAATGCAGTGGGTGTAGGTTCGATCCCTGGGTAGGGAAGATCCCCTGGAGGACAACATGGCAACCCACTCTGGTATTCTTGCCTGGAGAAATCCCATGGTCAGAGGAGCCTGGCAGGCTACAGCCCATAGGGTCACGAAGGGTCAGACCCGACTGAAGTGACTTAGCTTGCATAGGGTGTATTGAATATAATTCAGTCTTTCTTTGATGATTGAGAATCCGGAACAATTATTCTAAATATCAATCAGAAATCCCCACAGTAGAAAGACAGGAGGTTGAGTTTATCCTGCCGTGACTTCCAGGCCAACTGCAAATTTATTTTCAGGCCCACTCCCACCAGCAACACTCCTAACCCAGATGCATTCCTGCCTTTGTTGCACCGGATAGAATGAGTCAAAGACACTTGGTCCACGGGATACTGAAGTTCTCTAGTGCTAGTCCCAGTTCCCCTATTAAGTGATTACATGACCTTGGGAAACTATTTCACTTCTGAAACTCAGTTGCCTTAACTGTGCACTGGAAGGCTGGATTTCCTGGTTCTTCAACTTTCTAGGGATATTTCGTTCAGTCGCTAAGTAATGTCTGACTCTTTGAGAGCCCCCAAAACTGCAGCACACCAGTCTTCCCAGTCCTTCACTATCTCCCAGAGTTTGCTCAAACTCTAAATCTATATTTAAAAATATAGACTTTCTCAAGAATCCAAGGGAAATGAAACTTTTCAAAGCTGGTAAAAATGAATGTAAGTGCAAAACATTTACATTCTAAATCCATGGGTGGGGGTCATGGAGTCCCTGAAGCCCATTCTCTTGTGCCGCCTGTCCATGAACTTCAGGTTTAGAATCCTAGAATAGAAGATCTCTTCGGCCCCTTTGAGGTCTGCCATTCCCTGCATCTGGTTCAGTGCAAGCATCTACTCACGTCTACGGAGCAGTGATTCATTGACTTTTTGCACGTTGAGACCACCTGGGAGGGGAGGGTTCCAAAGATCCAATGCTCAGTTTACCCCCCAGATCAATTAAATCTGAATTGGGGTGGGTGGGTAACCGCAATTTTTTTTAATACCCTCTGGGAGTTTCTAGTCTGCAGACAAGTTAGCATGCCCTGGACAAGAAATCTGAAAATCAGGAGTGAACAGAATCACATAGAAGGCAAGGCAGATTCCCAGGCCCCCAACCCTGGTGACAATGATTCCTTCCGGCAGATCCCACTGAGAAGATGCACTGTGAGCAGGCGTCCTAGGTGATCCTGATAAGGACCATTCTCTGAGAACCTGGTAATGGCCATTCAGCAGAAGCCCAGAGGAGTAGTCTTCCCTGATGCCCCCCTTCCTCCTACTTCTATATACCTGCCCCCACCCCTGGGTCTCCTGTCCTGCTCAGGGAGAAGTTAAAGAGGCTTGCATTTGCCAAACTGCCTTTTTTTCCATCTTTCTCATCTCGAGCGAACCTGGATCTTTTAGCCAGAGCCTCTAATCCCACCAGGTTCAATGATTAAAGCAGCACACTCATCAGCACAGTCAGGTTTAATATTTAAACACCAGAGCATCATTTAGGTCAGCCTCAAGGTGAGAGCTGCTGCTGACTCGGGTGTTACTGCCGGTTAGCACAGCAGGCCACTGGGGCCAGAGCGGACTGGACCGCGGGGAGAGCCCCAGCTTCCAGGCAGGCCCGGCGCGGCAAAGATCGGCTGGCCAGCTTGGGCGGCCCTCGGCCTCTTGCCTACCTGGAGCGTGTGCAGTAGGACCTGCAGTCCACTGGCTTCTTGTTCGGCCATCACCTCGTCGGGTCCGGGGGAATCGGCTGCCTGCGGCCAGATCCAGATCAAGACTGGAGAGGCAATGTCTGCCAAGCTGACCTTGCTGCCCAGGGAGAGGGCCTCAGCTGCACACTGCCGAGTGTGAAGTGAGCACGCTGCAACCCTAGCCCTCGGCCCAGGTGCGGGTGCCCCCCGACACCCACTGCGGGGATTAGGTGAGCCCAGGCCCGGGAAGGGAAGAGCACTTGGGCACGGGGGTAGAGAGGGCCCCCGGCATGAGTCACTCACCCACCTCCAGGCCCACGCAGGAGCCACCCTGGATGGCTGACAGGCATTCCCAGCTGACCTGGTCAGACTCCCTACAGAGGCTCGCTCGGCCCGCCCCACAGGTCCCCCCCCCAGACTTTATTTTGGTCTGTTGCCGGCTCCTGGGTAACAAGAGACCCGAGAGCGCTTACACAACTGTGGCCTTGCAAGGCACAGAAGCCCAGGGCCCCCTGAGGTCCCAGGCTGAGGGACTGGAGCTCTGGCTAAGAAGGAAAAGAACTGCTCTGGGTCGTTTTTTATCAACCTTGTCCCTTATATAATCTACAGCTCTCACAGTGACCCTACAGACAGCGACAGTGCATGCTCAGTTGTGTCCGACTCTTTGCAAGTCCGTGGATGGTAGCCCTCCAGGCTTCTCTATCCATGAAAGTTTCCAGGCAAGCATATTGAGCAGGTTGCCATTTCCTACTCCTGGGGATCTTCCCAACCCAAGGATCAAAACCGTGTCTCCTTCACTGGCAGGCAGATTCTTTAGCACTAGCACCAGGCGATATTATGATTGCATCTCCCTTTTACAAATGAGAAAACTCAGGCCCAGAGAAAACTCTGGGCCATAGGAACAGAGCTCAGGAGTGTATGCCCAGCCTGCCATAGGTGAACAGGCACCAAATCAAGAGCAGGAGCCATTACACCATCCTGCCTCTTGCTGCTGCAAATGCATTGATCAAACTCAAGCGATGTGGGCTGGGAGCCCTGTCCCCTCCCTCAGGGAGAATAGATGCCCTGGTGGCTGGTTTCCTCCAGACCAACGCAGGATCTGTCACTTCTTTCTATGTTTTCTTCCCAGAATGTGTCACAAGAGTTTTAGCAGCTAATTGGCACCTAAACCCTGCCCCATGTCAACACCCACCTTCCTTATAGTCCTTCAGATATTGGCTTCTCAGAGTGAGGTCGGGTAATCACTCAGTGGCTTGTTAGACCCCACCCCAGAGCTCCTGAGTCAGAAGCTGCGTTTTCACAAGATTCACAGCTGATTGACAACAGTACTAGAGGAGGAAACGTTCAGGAAGCCCCATTTCTGACCCCATTGATGACACAGCCACAGAGAGCCTGTGCATTTGATGCCGGACAACTTTTGTCCCCGATCACCAGCACCCAGCAAGCTCCATGCACAACTTCCACGTGTGAAATTGGAGCATGAGCTCACTGAAGTTCCTGACCGACCAAGAGCCCAGCTAGGCAGGAGGGCCTGGGCTCGCAGCCAACAGCCCCGTGCAGAGTGGGGCACTCTCATGAGCATCAGAGCAGCCAGCTGGCAGCTGCCCAAGCCCGTCGTGGTGACTGAGGAAAGGGACTCTGCATTTCCTGATCCTACTTGGCTGAAAGTTCCCAAGTCAGGAGACAGAGAGCAGGTCAGTTACTCCCTCTCCATGCTAAGTCAGGCTACACCCTTAGATTCAAGGATGAAATTCATGTGGTTTCTGCCCTCCAGCAACTCCCACTCTTGTTGTTCAGCCACTCAGTTGTATCCAACTCTTTGTGACCCCATGGACTGCAGCACACCAGGCTTCCAGTGTGTGTCCTTCACTGTCTCCCAGAGTTTGTTCAAATTCATGTCCATTGAGTCGGTGCCGCCATCCAACCATCTCATCTTCTGTCGTTCCCTTCTCCTCAATCTTTCCCAGCATCAGGGTCTTTTCCAATGAGTCAGCTCTTCGCATCAGGTGGCCAAAGTATTGGAGTTTCAGCTTCAACATCAGTCCTTCCAATGAACACCCAGGACTGATCTCCTTTAGGATGGACTGGTTGGATCTCCTTGCAGTCCAAGGGACTCTCAAGAGTCTTTTCCGACACCACAGTTCAAAAGCATCAATTCTTCGGTGCTCAGCTTTCTTTATAGTTCAACTCTCACATCCATGCATGACTATTGGAAAAACCATAGCTTTGACTAGATGGACCTTTGTTGACAAAGTAATGTCTCTGCTTTTTAATACGCTGTCTAGGTTGGTCATCGGAGAAGGCAAAGGCAAACCCGCTCCAGTACTCTTGCCTGGAAAATCCCATGGACAGCGGAGCCTGGTAGGCTGCAGTCCATGGGGTCGCTAAGAGTCAGACACGATTTCCCAGGCAAGAATACCAGGGCGGGGGGTTACCATTTCCTACTCCAGGGAATATTCCTGACCCAGGGATTAAATCCAAGCCTCTTGCATCTTCTACATTGGCAGGATTCTTTACCACTAGTGCCTCCTGGAAAGCCCTGTTATAGTTATAATTTATTATAGCAGAAGGATACAGATCAAAATCAGAGAAAGGAAGAGGCACACAGAGCAGGGTCCCAGAGATCCCAGGCATGAGTGGCCAATCATGCCCATTCAGGCCATTGTGTGGGCAATGCTTACTTCTCCCGGCAGTAGTGGGTTACAACCCACGCAGAGTGTTGCCAGCCAGGGAAGCTCACCTGAGGCTGGTTGTCCAGGGCTTTCACTGGGAGTTGTTCACATAGACACAACTGACTTGAGTCTCCAGCCCCTCCAGAGGTCAAGTTCACACCATGATCCAAGGTCCCCACCTAAATGGCATTGTTTGCATAGTTCTGGAAGAGGGCATACCAACCCACTCCAATATTCTTGCCTAGAGAATCCCCATGGACAGAGGAGCCTGGAAGGCTACAACCCATGGGGTCGCAAAGAGTCAGACACAGCTGAGCAACTAAGCACACACATCTAGCACGGCCCAAGGTCCCCAGGTAAACAGAAACTCTTAGGCAGCATATTCAAAGGACTTAGAAATCACCTCTCCAGGAGCGGAGCAAGGGTCAGAGCTTTATTTGGACAAGGTTAACCCTTTACTGCACACCTGTCCTCTTATCCCATAATCTCAGGCCCAAGAATCTCATGATAGCTTGTGAATAAGCCAGAGAAATAAGCACAGGCCTGTATAAATAGGAGGATCCAGTAGTTAGTAAGACTGCCAGTATTCAAAGAGCGGTAAATTAATAAATTGCTGATTCAGAGGGAATTTCCTAATGGCATTCTGAGAATTCCCCTGGCTCTTCCTATTCAACATTTTTATCAATGACTTGGATGAAAATAAAGACTACAAGCTTACCAAATTTTCTGATGACACCCGACTGAGAAAGAAATATGTCAGCTGACATAGTTGGGATCCAAAAAGATTTCAGCAGCCTTGAGTGGTGGACTGGATCCCACAGGATGAAATATAACAGAGCCAGATGGACACTCCCGCCCCTGGATCCTCCCACCAACTATGCAAGAATAAGGTAAGAGATGTGGCAAAACAGTGGAAACAACCTAAATGTCATCAAGGGATGAATGGATAGAGAAGATGTGGTACATGTATACAATGGAATACTACTCAGTCATTAGAAAAGCACAAAATAAAGCCATGTGCAGCAACATGGATGGACTTAGAGATTATCATACTAAGTGAAGTAAGCCAGACAGAGTAGTCTGAAGCAAGACAAACACTATATGAGATGTCTAACAAATACGATATGTTAGATTACATGCGGAATCTAAAATATGACACAAATGAACTTATCTATGAAACAGAAACTCACAGTCATAGAGAAGAGACTTGTGTTTGCCAAGGAGAAGGGGGCTAGGGCATTTGGGATTAGTTTGCATCTGCAAACTAGTATATATGGAATGAATAAACAATAAGGTCCTACTGTATAGAACAGAAGTTACATTCAATATACTAGGATAAACCATAATGGAAAAGAATATGAAAAAGAATATGTGTGTCTGTGTGTGTGTGTGTGTGAACAACTGAATCACTGCTGTACAGAAGAAATTAACACAACACTGTAAATCAACTATACTTCAATAAAGTTTTTTAAAAAGTAAGTTAATGTTAAGAAAAACATTAAGGGAATAACAGTATGTGTGACTCTCAGACACAGCAAAAATCTAGAGGGAGGTTAATAGCTAAAATTATGGAGGGATCACACTGCTCCACGCTTTCTGTCTAATACTCAGCTCAGATTATCTTTTCCCTCATCTTATAGTGGGACCAAATCTCTCTCAAATACTAGCATACACCCTCCTTCCTCAGATACATTATAAGCTGATTAATAAAAAGATTTACCCAAGCCCACACACGTGACCAGTCTGTCTATCATGATTTGCATATACTGTTACCATCTTAAAACTTTCCATTTCATGCTCTGGTCTTCTTCATTTTTACTTTCCTGCCCCATTTCCAGAACACACTTGTGCATACACACTGGCGCCTGCACACACAGACACACACTGTGCACAGCCTTCTGCCAATCAGAACAAAGCTGCCTTCTTTTAAAGCCATTTACTTACATTTAGTATAATTTTTATATAGTTGGCTTTATCATAATGCCATTGTTCTTATTTGCCATCTCTTTTCGTTTCATCCACCGCTCCTCCTTTTTGCCTTCTTTTGGGTTAATCAAATATTTTTTAGTATTTCATTTAATTCTATGATTGACTTTTCAGCTCTACCTCTATGCATTATATTTTAGTGCTCATTCAAAGAACTACTTTATGCATCCTTAACTGTTCACAGCCTGGCTGGAGTTTATATAGTACCTCTTCATGTAACATATGATAACTATGTAGCAGAATAACTCCACTTGCCTTTACTTCCTGACCTTTTGATATTGTCATAAATAGTAACACTATATTTGTTATAAACCCTACATAATATTTCTTTTGCTTAAGACAGTCATATATCTATTAAAGAAATTATGAAAAGAAAAAATATAGTCTTTCAAAGTTACTCACAGACTTACTATTCCCTGTGCTTGTTATTCCTTCTTATAGATATGATTTTCTTTCAGGAATCATTTTTCTTCAGCTTGGAAATTTTTCTTCAGCATTTCTGAAGTTATCACCTACTGGTAATAAATACTCTCCATTTTTATTTTTTAGAAACTGTATTTATTTGCTATCATTTTCAAAAAATATAGAATTCTGCGATACTGGACTGACTTTTTCTTTTCAGCACCTTAAAGACACCATTCGGTTATCTCCTTGACTTCACTCTTTTGAAAGAAGTGAGTCATCATACGTATGTCAGTGTTTCCATATGTGATGTGTCATATTTCTTTGTCTGCGTTCAACAATTCTTTCTCTTTGACTTTTGGCAGATTTAATATGTAATACCTAAATGTGGCTTCTTTTATACATATTCTGCTTGATTTCTTTGAGTTCCTTTAGTTTGTAGTTTTTGCTTTCTACCAAACTTCGGACATTTTAATCATTCTTTTAAAAAAAAATATTGTTTCCTTCTCCTTTCTATTCTTCTTCAACTCCAATTAAATATATGTTAGATAACCTGACTTGGTACAACTGGTTCCTGGGGCTCTGTTCATTTTGTCAGGCCTCTGCCCTTTAGATTAGATGGTTTCTATTAATTTTCCAAGTTCACTTACTTATCATTTTAAAGTTTCAATTAGTCTAGTTTTACACTGTAAAGAATCCATCAGGGTCTTTTTTACACTTTTCATTTCTCTGTTCCTACCCATCTGTCTGTTCATCATGACCATGTTTTTCTTTAATTTCTTGAACATGTTTAAGATAGATGCTCTAAAGTCCTCGTCCACTCATTCCAATATCTCAGAGTTAGTTTCTATTGACCTCTCTTTCTCTTGGCTATGGGATACATCTTTCAATTTCTATAAGTGTCTAGTAATATTTTATTGATTGCAAGACATTGTCATTGAGATATTGTGGAGATTGGAGACTCTATTAGAAGAACTCTTGAATAACATAATCCATTCTTATGCATTTATAAATTATAAAAAGGAGCCCACGGGGAAAATGATTTGCCCAATGCACACAGATAGTCATGGCCAATTGAAACTACGTCGCTTAAGCTGAGACTTGGTGTCTTCCCAGTTTTCAACCTGAAAATATGCTGCCTTTTCAATATGTTTTAAAAATTTATCCTTGGGAATAACATCTTCTCCTCTTAAAGTTTTGCTAGCCCTTTCCTGATTTCTGTGCCTAAAAATCACTCATCTATTTTCTAGATCTAAGGATGCTACTGCTATTGCTGCTGATGATGATATTTGATATCCTTGAGGATCTCAAGGATAAATTTGTCAATTACTGTGCTTATACTACTGTGTACTAGCTACTGTGCAAGAATTTTACTTAATTTCACCCTATACTATACCTTTCCTTGGCAGCTTACCCTAATACCACTCTTCCTGTTAAATTAAATGTTCCAGTTTCTGTATCACCAAAGTACATGCATACATAACACAGCATTGATGATAATGAAAGTGAAATTCGCTCAGTCGTGTGCGACTCTTTGCAACCCCATGGACTATGAGTTCCTTGCAACTGACTCTTTGCAATTCCATAGACTATACAGTCCTTGGACTTCTCCAGGCCAGAATACTGGAGTGGGTAGCCTTTCCCTTCTCCAGGGGACATTCCCAACCCAGGGATTGAACCCAGGTCTCCCGCATTGCAGGCGGATATGTTACAGTAATTAGTTTCTATGGATGGCTGTACTGTTAGGCTTGTAGTCTTTCAGTGGCCAAGGAAGCTTTCTGTGTTCATAACATTCAACACAATGCCAGGCACATAGTAGTTTGCAGAAACTGTTGGGTTCTAGTGGCCTCCAGTGAAGGACAGAGTCCACCTTTGGGCTAGCTACATGCCAGTATTCCAGCCCTGTCAGGAAGTGGCAGCTCAAAGGACTTGGTTCTATGAGGCTGAGGTCCAGCTCTGCTCAGCATCCACCTGAGGTGCTGTTGCCATGTACATCTGACAAAGTTCTTCAGGGAAGGCCAAGATAATCTCTACCCTTATGCCCAGTCTAGTCCCATCAATGGGCAGTGCTGGAGTGCTGACAGGAATGGAATGTTCATCAGGCTCTTATATCGGGGCCAGTCCAGAGGCTCATGGCCTCTGGGTACCAGGCTGAAGTATCAGGTCACAAGCAAGCTGGAACCAAGGGCTCCTAAGGTCAGGCTGCCCAGAGTAGGGTCGGGAAGAAATAGAGATATCAGCCACCTATGCCACCAGTCAAGATGCTTCCTTCTGCTTCAATGAAGGCTAGAGAGACCGCAAGCCAGGACTAGAGGAATCAAATGCCAAACTGGGCAGGAGCATGGCTTCACTGGGAGGGGCCATGCAGAGGAGGCCACATTCCAGCTTGTGACACATTCATTCAGTCATTTACTCCACAAACATGTATTCATCGGATCTCTACAGTGAGGAGTATACCATCACATAATGGCTAAAAGCAAAATTTCTGGAATCAGTTTTGATTTACATGTAGGGGTTCTGCCAAATCTAGTAACATGACTTTTAACGAGTTATATACATTCTCTCTACCTCAGTTTCCCATCATTAAAACAGTGATTGTAACACAAAGGATTGTGAGCACTAAATGAGTAAAGCATTTAAAATTTGCCCGTAGGTGTCTGACATATAATAAAGCTTAATAGGTATTCATTGTTATCATCAGGTCCTGGGATGGCATCAAAGAGATTAAAAAGTATCTTAAAGATGTTTAAATTCTTGCCTTCAAAGAGCTCTTTGGGTAGTGGGAGAGATTAACCTTCATATAACCTTTTCCAGTATGATTTGACCAAGCAGCTGCTTAATGAAAGGTCCAAGTCTCCTGCTTGAAGAAGTCGGGAAAATTTCCCAAGGACTATAGCCTTAGCACTGGACCTCTGAAGGCTTCCAGGTAGAAGAAAGCAAAGGGGAATTCTAGGTAGAAGAGCATGTGAAAGGAATATCTCTGTAAGAGAGTTCTAAAACTGATAGAGCCCTCACAGTGAAGCTATGGAGGTAACTCAGACCAGATAAAATAGCTTTGCTTTCCATAGTGTGGGGTGGGATCCCAATGAAAATTTGTAAGGAAGATATGAGTGAAGTTCATTTTCATGTTTGCATTTCTTCTCCTTCCATGGAAATGTGAGCTTTTTCCTGCTCCATGTGAAGTGAAGAATATGGCAAATTTATTTTTCTTTTTCCTCATTCATATTAGACTGTGAATGATTGATAAGGCATGATGCACTGCTTCATCAGGAGTACTTATAGTTTACTAAGGGACAATTATAAGCCAGGTCACTAACTAGAAGATGAAATAAGTCTTTTGTGATTCAGGAGACCTTCCTAAATTCCCTCCCTCATCTTGACAGAACAGTATCCTATAAGCTCATGAAATTAAAAGACACTTACTCCTTGGAAGGAAAGTTATGAACAACCTAGACAGCATATTAAAAAGCAGAGCCCAGGTTTGATGCTTGATACAGGGTGCTCAGGGCTGGTGCATCGGGATGACCCAGAGAGATGGAATCGGGAGGGAGGTGGGAGGGGGGTTCTGGAAGTGGAACACATGTATACCCATGGCAGATTCATGTCAATGTATGGCAAAATCAAAACAATAATGTAAAGAAAATAAATTTTAAAATAAATAAATAAAATAAAATTGAGAAGCAAAAAAATAATAAAAAACAAAAAGCAGAGACATTATTTTGCCAACAAAGGTCTGTCTAGTCAAGGACAGACTTTCTAGTAGTCACGTATGGATGTGAGAGTTGGACTATAAAGAAAGCTGAGCGCTGAAGAATTGATGCTTTTGAACTGTGGTGTTGGAGAAGACTCTTGAGAGTCCCTTGGACTGCAAGGAGATCCAATCAGTCCATCCTAAAGGAGATCAGTCCTGAGTGTTCATTGGAAAGACTGATGTTCAAGCTGAAACTCCAATACTTTGGCCACCTGATGTGAAGAACTCACTCATTTTAAAAGACCCTGATGCTGGGAAAGACTGAAGGTGGGAGAAGGAGATGACAGAGGATGAGATGGTTGGATGGCATCACTGACTCAATGCACATGAGTTTGATCAAACTCCAGGAGTTAGTGATTGATAGGGAGGCCTGGCATGCTGCAGTCCATGGGGGTCACAAAAAGTCAGACACGACTGAGTGACTGAACTGACCTGAACTGAAGCTCATTACAATGAAAGGCTCTCTTTATCAGTTAACAGTTGATTAACAACTTCTGATAGAATTATCTCGGGATACCCATCACTTTGTGAACATAGCAGAGATTCTAGATTTTCCTTTTGAGTCATTATCCAAGGCTTTCACTGAGCCATCTGTACTTGCAGAAGTTCAGAGCTGATACACCATTATCACAGCCTTTGTAAAAAGGAAGCAAACGCCATAGAAATGACAAATTCCCTTATCCCCTTTATCATTTTTTATCCCATGCCTCTTTCAGCGTAGGTTTTTCTCGACTATATTTCCTTTCTCATAGTAATAAGTAATGATCTGATGCTAGCCATAATGACCATAGTGATCAGTCATGAGTACCCTCAGAGGAGCATCTGAAATTAAGTCTTCTATTTTCTATCAGCGTACAGCCACAGACAACATTGGTTTGCTGCCAGTGAATTTGAGGTTCTTGCTTCGTCACAAAAGAATTTGGAGAAAAAATGATATGTAAGAAGTAGATTTATTTATAGAGAAACATACTCCAGACATAATGTCAGCCAGGAAAGAGCAAAGTGTTTCAAAACATGGCATAGTTAGCTTTTATGGACTGGGTAGTTTCATAGGTTAATAAGTGGGAGGGTTATTCCAATTATTTGGTGCAAAGAGTGAAGATTTCCAGAAACTGGGCCACCACTCACTTTTTACCCTTTTACGGTTGACCTCGGAACTGCCATGACGCTGGTGAGTGTGACATTTAGCTTATGCTAATGTACTAAAATGAACATATAATGAGGCTCAAGATCTACTAGAAGTCAAACCTTTTGCCATCTTGGACCTAATCGGTTCTAACCAGTTTTCATCTTTCCTATGGCTATGTCATTCTTTTAAAGGTTGTGCCCTGCACCCTTCCTTTCTGTTTCAAGCTCATTTTAGAGAATTATTAAACATCTAAAATCTAGACAGTGTATTAAAAAGCAAACACATTACTTTTCCAACAAAGTCTGTATAGTCAAAGCTATGGTTTTTCCAGTAGTTGTGTATGGATGTCAGAATTGGGATCATAAAGAAGGCTGGGCGCTGAAGAACTGATGCTTTTAAACTGTGGTGTTGGAGAAGTGTCTTGAGAGTGCCTTGGGCTGCAAGGAGATCCAACCAGTCCATCCTAAAGGAGATCAGTCCTGAATATTCATTGGAAGGACTGATGCTGAAGCTGAAGCTCCAATACTTGGGCAACCTGATGCAAAGAGTGACTCATTGGAAAAGACCCTGATGCTGGGAAAGATTGAGGACAGGAGGAGAAGGGGATGACAGAGGATGAGATGGTTGGATAGAATCACTTACTCGATGGACATGAGTTTAAGCAAGCTCCAGGAGTTGGTGATGGACAGGGAAGCCTTGTGTACTGTAGTCCATGGGGTCACAAAGAGTTGGACATGACTTAGTGACTGAGCAACACCCTTTTAGGATCCTTGAAGTAGAATTCATAAGGAGATGAATGGACAGACTCTAGGGTGCCACATCCCACTCCATGACCCCACCTTCTGAAGGTCACATCTTTGTGTAACAAATCCCCTTCCCTTGAGTGTGGGAGGGACCTTGAACATGACAAAGGTGGTAAGAGGGTACTCTCACAACCATGTTACATTGGATGACTCCACCTTGCTGGCTTTGATGACATAAATGGCCAAGCTGGAGAAGCCTGTATGACAAGGAACCGTGGGCGGTCTCCAATAAATGCCAGCAAGAAGCCAAAGCTCCGACACGCGGCCACAAGCCTGACTGCAGCCCCCGCACTCTTCACCATTATGCTGGCAGCCTGAGGACTAAACTGAAGCCTCGGAGAGGAAGCCGTGGTCATGAACAGACCATCCAGCCCAGCTGGTCTCCCATCTGTCCTTCAGCCCCACCCCTCCAGCAGTCTTCTCCCTCCACACAGGAATCCCAGGGAAATCACACGCCTGCACGTGACTCACATTGAGACATGCGAGGAAGCAAAAAGAGAAAAACTGATCTGGCTGCTTAAAACCAATTCTCATTACCAGTGATTTACATGAATAGGAGCTCAAATTTGCATACCATTAAGTGTTTGAGATTAACTTGTGCACGTTTTTATTTGATTTCAGCCTTAAATTCTTCATGGATTTAAGCTGAGCCTCCACTGTTTTCTCCCCCCAAGTAACAGAGCTTTGAAACAAAACTGCAAAGACCTGCCACGTCCAGTGTATTTCACTAAGTTCACTACCTCGGGGGAAGGGGACTGCCCAGGGACACTTGGGATGCTCTCTAGACACAAAAATGGCAGCATCAATACTCATAGATGCCTATATGAATACATATAGATGCCCAGATGAATAAGAAATCACAGGCTTCCCTGGTGGCGCAATGGTAAAGAATCTGCCTGCCAACGCAGGAGACATGGATTTGATCCCTGGTCCAGGAAGATCCCACATATTATGGAGCACCTAAGCCCCTGTGCCACAACTACTGAGCCTGTACTCAAGAGTCTGGAAGCTGCAACTACTGAACCCAGGTGTCTGGAGCCTGTGCCCCGCAGCAAGAGAAGCCACCGCAATGAGAAGCTCATGCACCGCAACTGGAGAAAAGTCCCCACAGCAACAAAGACCCAACACAGCCAAAAGTACATAAATAAAATTATATTAAAAAAAAAAAAGAAAAGGATAAGTGTGCATTTTAATAGTAAGCTCTGCAGATCCCAGGGCTAGAGCTTGCATAAGACCCATAACCCCCTGCCAGGACTGGCAGAATGGTGGTTTTGGAGTCTGTCATTTTCCACAAGCAGAAGGAATCTGATGTGACCTTCAAGATGGCAAGAAAGCCTCCTCTGGGATTAGGCCACACCTGTCCCCTGGACTTGGAGTGCCAGAACCTGAATGGGTGTTTCCATCGACTGGCCCCTATAAAATCTAATAACAGGTCTTGACATAAGGACCAAGAGTGGCACAGAACACCTCCTTACCCTGGAAAACGATCAGGAAAAACAGGGTTTATGAGTTGCCCAGGCACGTGGCGTCTTGGGGTGATTAATCCATCTCAGGGAAATGACTGTAAGAGCCAATTAAATGCAGCTTAGAGGAGCTATTTTATATTGTCTCTTTATTCTGTTTCTGGCGACAATTGTACCTGTCAGGAAAGCTGTGAGAAACTATCAATTTCTGCGGCTTGAGTTTTCAGAGGAAAATAAGAACCGTCACCCTGGGAGAGATGGGCTGTCCCTTTCAGAGTGTAAATCCCCACTGAGAGATGGAGACCTTTGAGTCTGTGTGGCTTCCAGCTCCAGGCGATGGGTTCCTGGGTCTTGCCCTCCCCTCCCTTGCCCTCCCAGGGACCTTCTGCTTGGGAACATAAAAGCCACAACCTCTAAGTGCAGATGAAGCAAATTCTTTCCATCCTGGAGAAGAATCTCCTCTCATCATAAAGAAGAAGAAAGAGGAGGAAGAGGAGAAATGCTTCCTACATATGAAATAAAACTACTGTCCAGGTCTAAAATGACAAACGCTTAGATGAGCAGAATGGGGGTTTGTGTCAAAGCAATGACGCTTGCTTGCTCTCATCAACTCTGATATGCAAGTAGATAACAAAGCATATTTGTAGCAACAAAAAACAAAATCCCTTAACCCTCCCACTTAATGCTACATCCCCTCCAAAGCAGGGACTGCCCCAGGGTAAATCATTGAGGAAAAGAGTTAATTAAATCAAGGGATAAGAATAGCTCCCAGCACGCAGCCCCAAGACAGGGGAGATTGTCAGCAGAAGAAAGTAAACACTTGGACCAGGTGGGTCCTTAGGTTACTACTATTTAGCAGTGAGCCAGGGGCTCAGATGTCACACAAAAGGGAAAGGGCTGGCTCAGCTGGGGCTCAGGTTCTGTCACCCCAGCCTGGGTAGGGTTACAAGTCTGTTGCGATGCCTCCTGACCTCCCGTGGGGACACACACCATCAGTTCACCTCTCCAAGTGCTCAAGGCTAGGCGGGGTGGCCGGGGCCATGCAGAGGCAAGGCTGAGATGCCAAGACAATAGATTCCCCTAAATTACCCTGCTGGGAATGACCAGCATTTTCCAAACAAGATATGGTGCTACTGACAACATGGACCGATTCAGGATTCCAGGGGTCCCACGTAGCCCCACCTGGACTAGCTATTGTTGCTATTGTTCAGTTGGTAAGTTGTGTCTAACCCCTATGGACTGCAGCATGCCAGCTTTCCAGTCCTTCACTGTCTCCCAGAGTTTGCTCAAACTCATGTCCATTGAGTCGGTGATGTCATCCAACCATATCATCGTCTGTCACCCCCTTCTCCTTTTGCCTTCAATCTTTCCCAGCATCAAGGTCTTTGCCAATGAGTCAGCTCTTTGAGTCAGGTAACCAAATTACTGGAGCTTCAACTTCAGCAATCAGTCCTTTCAATGAATATACAGGGTTGATTTCCTTTAGGATGGACTGGTTTGATCTCCTTGCTGTCAAGGAACTCTCAAGAGTCTTCTCCAACACCACAGTTCAAAAGCAACAATTCTTCAGCGCTCAGTCTTCTTTACGGTCCAACTCTCACACCCATACATGACTACTGGAAAAACCATAGCCTTGACTATATGGACCCTTGTTGGCAAAGTGACATCTCTGCTTTTTAATACACCATCTAGTATTATGTATTATATATAGATTAGATATTGTGTCTAGTTTTATAGTATTATGACCAGCTATGCTGAGACTTTAATCTATGAGTGTGCAGCCCCATTGCCCTCCCTGGGAAATGCGAACACAAAAGTGAACGGAACCTCAAGAAGAAGCAAGTGACACGCCCCAAGCTGGACAGGCTTCGGAAGCTGCCAGGCTATGTATGTCTTCCTGCATATAGTGAAAGAGATACCTGGCCAAAGCAAGGCTCAGCAATGAGGAAGAGATGGACAACAGGCTCAAATTTCCCTCTTCCCAAAAAATCCTCAGCATCTCTCCCATTGTTCTATATCTCCTGGTCAGCTTCTACACGAAGTTATGATGCTGCTCATTTCCTCATCAACACAGCCTCACTGCTTAGCGTACTGCTGCCCAAGATGCCCAGTTCCACAGGGTTCATTCATCTCTTTGGCATCAATAAACACTGAAGGACGGGGCTGAGATGTTGGAATAAAGGGCTGTAACATCCCTCATTTCTCTGTATTTCCACATCTTAAAAGCATGAGAACTATACAACCTTTCCCAAATTCCCACTGGGAACCCAAACTTTCCCAAGTTTTCATTGGAAAATGGGGTTCCCTGGGCCCACACCCCTGCTAGGAACAGGTGTCTTTGAATCAGGAAAGACAGGTAAGGTCAGGAACAAGTCACTCTCCTCCACAGCAGGAAGTCACGTTCGGACAGCTTTTTTGGTTAATTAAGTTTTTCCTTATCATCCACTCCCACCACCTTCCAGCTCTGTTTTATTGCATGCGTGCATGGTACGTTGCTTCAGTCCTGTCTGACTCTCTGTGACTCCATGGACTATAGCCTGCCAGGCTCCTCTGTCCATGGGATTCTTCTCCAGGCAAGAATACTGGAGTGGGTAGCCATTTCCTTCTCCAGGGGAATTTCCCAACCCAGGGATCAAACCCTTGTCCCTTAACTATCTCCTGCATCAGCAGGCGGGTTCTTAATGTGGGTTCTTTACCACTAGCACCACCTAGGAAGCCCATTTTACTGGGCATTTACCTTATAATAAAGATAATTTTTTTTCAAAAACACAAAAAGGAGGAGGTAATGTCTTAACCTCAGCCTGGTCTTGCCAACTCTTTCTGCAAAGCCTTTGGCAGAACAGACCTGCCCGTTCTCATTCCTCTAATCCCTTGCCCAAAGCCCCCTCACAAATGCCTCCATTTCCAAGACTTCCCCTGGTGGTCCAGTGGCTAAGACTCTGAGCTCCCAATGCACAGGGCCTGGGTTCAATCCCTGGTCAGGGAACTAGATCTCATATGCTGCAAGTGAAGGATCCTTCATGCTACAACGAAGAATATGCAGCCACTAAAGCCCAGTGCAGCCAATAAATAACTAAGTAAAAAACAAGTGCCCCACCTCCACTTGCACACACACACATGTTCAGGCACACGCACTCCGCGTCTTCTGCCTTCACAAAGTTCCATCAGAAACCAGCAAAAGATTCAACTTCCATGCAAAGCATTCCCAGAGGCAAAAGAAATCTTTGCTTCCCCTCTGCAGCTTCAAAAGTGTGCCTTCTCTGCATTGTGTAATTTATCACAATCTCCAGCACCGCTCTGTACCATCCCAGACCAGATCACACTCATGTATCTCCAGTGCCTAACTCAGGACCTGAAACAACAGAGATGCTCAGGAAGTGGATGTAGAAGAAAAGAAGGAAGGATGGAAGTGGGAAGAGAAACAGGAACACTTACCTGAAGATGCACTGGCTTCCTTAGGTTGCAAGAGATAGAAGAGAAAGCAAAGAAAGGAACCAACATTTATTAAATACACCTATCTACCTGGCATTGGGCTTCCCAGGTGGCTCAGTGGTAAAGAATCCACCTGCCAAGCAGAAGACCCAGGCTCATTCTCTGGTTTGGAAAGGTCCCCTGGAGAAGGAAATGACAACCCACTCCAGTATCCTTCCTTGGGAAATCCCATGGACCGAGGAGCCTGGTGGGATGGGGTTACAAACGAGTTGGACACGACTTGGTGACTAAACAAAAAACAAACAAACAAACAAACAAAAAAACCCAGCATTATTCTAAGCACTTTCTTGTATTTCATATTTTATATGCGAAAACACTGAGGCTCAGAATGGTTAAATAACTTTCCAAAGGGCACGCAGCTGATAAAGCTCAAGCTGTAACTCTGTATCCAGCCCATCTGACTGTGAAAGGTGAACTTTTTTTCTCTTAACAATATTGTCTTCTTAGATTCATAAAATATTAAGATCAAAACGGACCTTAGAGATAATTTAGTCTGAACTGTATGAGGCCCAAAGACGGTAAGTCACTTGCCACAAGTCACTCGGCTGGTCCACTGTAGACAAACTCCCATTCCAGTGCTTTTGGCATCTGGAAGAGCCATAGCTATGTGTGATATTACCTTATCAAATCAACTCATTAAGGATCAGAACAAAATATCTGGCAAACAGGGTAGCGCACTTTGTCTTCCCAGGACAGCTGAGGTTGCATGCATGTGTGTGTGCTAAGTCGCTTCAGTGATGTCTGACTCTCTGCAACTCCATGGACTATACCTCACAGACTCCTCTGTCCATGGGATCCTCCAGACAAGAATACTGGAGCGGGTTGCCATACCCTCCTCTAGGGGATCTCCCAGTGATCGAGCCCGTGTCTCTTATGTCTTCTGCATTGGCAGGTGAGTTCTTTACCACTAGCACCACCTGAGAAGCCAAGAAGCTGTGATACATGTAGCAATGGGGTATTACTCAGCCATAAAAAAGAATGCATTTGAGTCAGTTCTAATGAGGTGGATGAACCTAGAGCCTATTATACAGAGTGAAGTAAGTCAGAAAGGGAAAGATAAATACTGTCTTCTAATGCATACATATGGAATATAGAAAAATGGTACTGAAGAATTTATTTACAGGGCAGTAATGGAGAAACAGACATAGACAAGACTTATGGACATGGGGAGAGGGGGAAAGAGGGTGAACTGTATGGAAAGAGTAACATGGAAACTTACATTACCATATGTAAAATAGATAGCCAATGGAAATTTGCTGTATGGCTCACGAAACTCAAACAGGGGCTCTGTATCAACTGAGAGGGATGGGATGGGGAGGGGACATATGTATACCTATGGCTGATTCATGATGATGTTTGACAGAAAACAACAAAAGTCTGTAAATCAATTATCCTTCAATTAAAAAATAAATAAAAGCTTTTTAAAAAGAATGGAAATACACAGGCAATCATTAGAGCATCAAAAAAAAAAAAAACAACCCACTCTGAAACCACATAAAGGAGGCGAACAGCTCCATGGACTCCCAGCTGCTCGTAACATCCCTCAGAGGAAGCCTGTTTCAAGAAGAGCAGGAACCCTTGGAAGAGATTCTAGGGAGCCCGTCAAAACCTGCCCTCTAGATGGGAGGATTAAAGGATGCCAGTGACAGGACTTTCACTGTCTTCCAAGTGAAATTACCCATCCGCTGACTCTGATGTGATGTTTCCACATCCCAGCAGCTTTATTGCCCATAAGCATCTCTCCATCACCCCATGAAGTGGGCTGTTTGGCTGTCAGCATCTTCAGGACAGGAAAATGGACACTCTGAGATGGAGAGATACTTGCTGAGTTGACAACAGTACTTTAACAGCCAAACGGGGTTCACCATCCCAGCCTCCAAGACCCTGGGCTTGACCAAGATTGGGTTGCCTGGCTCACGTCCTTCTCTTGAACGGATTTCCCTTTTTCTCCTCTTCATCTTTGTCCTGGTTACAGCACGTCTCCTACATAAGAATGAGTTCTGTTCCAAGAGCATGTTCGTAAGTCCAACAAAGCTAGCCTAGGTACCTAACTAACACAATCAGCTACCTAGTACTTCACTGTAATAGGTTTATAATACTTTTCACACAAATAACACATAAAAAAATAAACACAAAAAATAAAGAAAACATTTGTAATCTTGCAGTATGGTATCTTGAAAAGTACAGAAGTATAGTACAATGGCTGGCATCAAGTGAACAGGCAAGAAGAGTTACTGATGGAGGAGGGAGAGGAGGTGGGAGATGAGAGAGCTGAAGGATGGTCAGCTATAGCAGAAGGAGGACAAGCTGCAATCTCACTCACGCCTGATGCTGATAGCACAGGTTCTGGTTCCTTGCTGGACTTAGTTCTATCTCCCCTCTTGAAGCAAACAATCCAGAGACGTCTGGGTAGTAGCTCTCTCTTTCTCATCGTAGATGACAGAGCACAACTGGACTGCATTCTGAGTGGCTGCTGCTAGCATTCAATGTTCAGGTCCTGAGCCTCAAAACCTAAGTGCCTCCTCAAAGACAGAAAATCCCGTTGCTACTTCCTGTGTGGTGAATCTCTTCAGTTCTTCAGTTACTTCTTCCTCTCATCTCTTCAGCCTTTCTCTGGGCCTCCAATTCCATCAGGTTTTCATTAGTCAGCTCTTCCATGTTGAATAGCAAGGGGTTCAAAGAAGCTGTCCTCTTGCAGATCTAACTCCAGCTTCTCAAGGAGGGTCATTAAGTTGCTAAAGACCTCTTTGGACTCATCCACCTTCTCAAATCCATGAAACTCCTAAAGAAACTGCCAGCAAAGCTTCTTCCAAACCCCTTTCATGGGGATGGTGGTAACTCCATGGCAAGCAAAGTCAAAGCTCTTTATGGCCTTGAAGATGTTATAGTCCTTCCAAAATTGTCACAAGGTTGTTCCTGATTTGTCACTCACCTTTACTGCCTGATAAAAAGTGTGACATCAACAACACTCCTTGAAAGTTGATCTAACTTTCAAGGTTAGATCTGGTCCATAGGCTGGATGAGTGATGTATTCGGTGGCAGATGCAGTACTTTACTTACTTTTGTATGTATTTTTGGTCGTGCTGGGTCTTCGTTGCTGTGAGGGGTTTCCTCTAGTTGTGGAGAGCAGGGGCTAGACTTTAGCTGTGGTAGTACTTTGATGATGAGGTGAAAATCATCCATGAATGGGCTGGCCCGGAGCATTGTCAAGCAGCAGGAGAATGTTGAATGGGACGTCCTTCTCCAAGCAATATTTCTCTACCTCCAGGAAAAAGTGGTGGAAAAACCAGTCCTAGAAGATGGCCTGTGTAACCCAGGCTTGGGATTACTCTTCCACACAAGAGGAAGAGAGCTCTTGGCCATGTTTTTAAGGGGTCTTGGATTCTGTGAATGATAAACTAAGAGAGGCTTCAGCTTCCTTTCACCAGAAGCATTGCCATCAAACAACAGATTAAGCTTTATAACTTAGTATCAACTTTTCCTCCTTACTGGTGGAACTTTGGTCTGGCATCCTCCTTTACTATAGTCCTGTCTCACCCACATTATTTACCTGCTTGGGTAAATACATGCCTTCGTCAATAATTTCTGGACGCATTTCAGGAAATTCCCAGGCAGTTACCACATTCACACCTACAGTTGCGCCACTTACTCTTACATTGTGCATGTTGGCTCTAGCCTTGAAGCAATGAAACCAGCCATAATTGAAAGGAAAAGCTGCTCGGTCATATCTGACTCTTTGTGACCCCATGGACTGCAGCCCACCAGGCTCCTCTGTCCACGGAATTCTCCCCAGGCCAGAATATTGGGGTGGGTAACCTATCCCTTCTCCAGGGGATCTTCCCAACCCAGGGATTGAACCCAGGTCTCTCATATTGCAGGCAGATTCTTTACCATCTGAGCCACCAGGGAAGACCAAATGGCTGGCATTAAAAGATGAACCCTCTGATTCTGTACCGTGTTTCAAGTCTTTGTAAAGGCTTGTAGCTTTCTCTTGCATCAGAATTAAGCTGAGTGGGACTTGACCCTGATGCTGATGCTTCATCCACACATTGAGAATTTCTCCATCTCCTCCATCACCTGTCCACGCTTCTTTGATATTATTGTCAGCATCACTGGTACAATGGACTTCACATGTTCCATGATCTTGTCCCTATTCTTTTGTGCCGATGGTTGAATGATTCATGTTACAAGAACAAGCGACCTCTACCATCTTTTCATCTTGCTCCACTCTCTCAATTATTTTCCTTTTGTTTCCACCGTTATCACTTGGTGCTTCTTAGCAGCACCAACTACGTCACTGTTGCTTTTACGTTTTGCTTCCGGACATCCTGGGCTTGAGATAAAGCTGCTGTACTACTGTACTCTATATAGTATTGTAAAGTACACAAAAGCACAACCACTTGTAGAGGATGCATGCACATGACAATGTACGCTAGACACTTGACCTAATGTATGTGACTGGACAAGCAAACGCACAGTCACATCTCTGAAAGTTTGCAACTTGAAGATTTGCATGTAAGAGACTTGTACTCTTTCCTTTACTATATACTCCTCTACAAACTTCTCCTCACTTTTGGAGCTCCTTCTAACTACTAGGGCCTCTCAAGCTCTCTCTCTTCCCCATGATCCTCCCAAGAGAAGGTATCTCAGTCCAGTGATGGGAACAAACTCATACTGGTGCCCATCTTTGGGTAAAGAGTGGGCAGGGAGGAAATGGGAAAACTGCTGAGCATAGGAGCAAGGCACAAAGAGCTTGGCAAAGAATCCAGCAAAGATTAATGGAGAATCCTGAAGTAAATGAGGGAGTTCAAGAAAGTGTAGAGGGAAAGATTTGGAGAAAGAGAAGCATCATGTAATTATAACAAGAACCTCCCTGGTGGCTCAGATGGTAAAGAATCTGCCTGTAGTGTGGGAGACCTGGGTTCGGTCCCTGGGTTGAACCTCTGGAAGATCCCCAGGAGGAGAGCACGGCAACCCACTCCAGTATTCTTTCCTGGAGAGTTCCCACAGACAGAGGAGCCTGGCAGGCCACAGTCCATGGAGTCACAAAGAGTTGGACATGACTGAGCAACTAAGCACAGCACAAGATGTAGGGTGATGCTGTGGAGAAGGAAGGCTGGAACAGTAGGTAGGCTGGAGCCAGATCATAATGACCAGATTAAGAAATCTGAACCTTGCTCTGTAGCCGCCATTGTAGCCAAAGAGGTGTGTGTGCATGTGCATGCCCACTCAGTAGTATCCGACTCTTTGCCACTCCACAGACTGTAGTCTTCCAGGCTCCTCTGTCCATGGGGTTTCCCAGGCAAGAATATTGGAGTGGGTTGCCATTTTCTTCTCCAGAGGATCTTTCCAACCCAGGGATCAAACCGATGTCTCTTACATATCCTGCATTGGCAGGCAGGTCCTTTCCTTGCTGAGCCATCAGGAATAATGCAAAATGCCTGATCATTCATCTCTAAATGAGCTGTCTAGTCACAGACTTCTACAACCATATTACAAAACTGCACATTCATATACTTTGGTGACAGAGAGCTTTGCTTCCCTTCCCTGATTCAACTGTGCCATCTCTTGCCTGCACCAACATCTCTATCCATTGAAAGTATACAATGGAGCTCCTCCGGGAAATAGGTCTTCTCCACAAATCCAATTAAAGACCACAACAAATAGAAATTAGGAAGCCCTCATGTGCAGGGAAAGTAAACTCCCAGCTCCCATATCCAAGTTGTCTTGTTGACACGGTAGGGAATACACAGATGGAACTGTTAACCACCTGTTCACAAAGAACATAATCAGGAAACGGATTGTGCAGTTCAGACCCTTCTAATTCAGTAGTCCTCAAACTGGGTTGAGCACTTCAGTCACGTGCATAACACCTGGGCCCCATCCATGGAAATTCTGGTTGAGTTGATTGGGCATAGGATACAGATAAGGAAATTTTTAAAATGTCAACCCAAACATGTATCCAGAGTTGAGAACTAGAAGATGTGAGAACTAGAAGATGTAGCAATAGAAGATGTGAGAAGGAAAGGGTTTGTTATGAATAGGTGGGGTTGAGCAGGTCTTTAAAGGACAATACAGGGGTTGAAGTCCTACGAGGTGAGAAAACCATGTGGGCAGAGGAGCCACGCACATGGCTTGACCAGGTATATTACATGCTAGGACAAGATCAAAGGAGCTCTTATCTTACGACCAAGACCAGACAAGATGTGATGTCCAAACACCTGGACCAGGTGATTCAGTCTATGCTGGATTTGGTTTTGATGGCTTAGGTAGAAGTCCCAGTTTCCCCTCTTGGTAGTTTCAGCTACTCAGAAACTTGTCTGCATCTCAGTGCTGTTATCTAAATTTTACAGATAAAATGGACTGAGCCATCACATAAGGAAGTTCAGGTTGTATTCTACATAAAGATTTCTGATGGAGGGAAGGAGCAGGGGCTGAAATCCTGCCTGAGATCCATTCACCATGCCTTGCACACGGCGGGATGCTTCATTGTACAGAAACAGGTGTCCGTGGGCTAGCCACCACGGAGGGTGGGAGGCCTTAAAATCATTTTTTGGATTAAGTGATGTTCTCCATTTCCTCTGCTAAATGCCCTTCCTGAGCCTACAGTCCCACTGAATCATGCAGATGGCATGCCTACTCACTGCTGTGGTCACCAAATGTCAGGCACATTTGTTCACAAGACTGGTTTGCCAGGGATTGTAACCATGTCATTTTATTAAATAGGATCTAAACCAATGAAATATGAGTGCAAAAAGGTTTTATTTCTATGGAAACTAAGTTGAATGCCTCAGAAAATTATAATAAGAGTAATATTCTTAAAAATTTTACCCAGAATGTGAATTGGCATAATCATTATAGAAAACAATATGGAGGTTTCTAGAAAAATTAAAAGTAGAAATATCATATGATCCAGCAATCCTTCTTCTTGGTATTGATCCGAAAGAATAAAAAATCAGGATCTCAAAGAGATACCTGCACTCCTAACTGCTATGTTCTCAGAGGCACTGTTAACAAAAGCCAAACCAAGAAAGCAACCCGAGTGTCCATCCATCCACAGATAACCAAAGAAATATGCAACAGGTACTTAGATAGATAGACAGATGAATGGATAGATAGATAGACAGGACTGATAAACAGGACAAAGATAGATGGATAAGACAGGTGAGTGGATGGATAGATAGATAGGGTGGACAGACAGGGTGGATGGACAAACAGATAGATGAATCACTAGTAGAACATTACTCAGTCTTTAAAAAGAAGCAAATCCTACCATTTGCAACAACATGGATGAAACTTCAGGATATTATGCTAACTGACCAGACACAGAAAGTTACTATATAATCTCACATGGCACATGTGGAATCTAAAATAGTCAAATTCATAGAAGCAGAGAGTGGAATGGTGGTTTCCAGGGACTAGGGAGAGGGGGCAATGGGGAGGTGATGGTTAAAGGATACAAAATCCCAATATTACAAGATAATTCAATTCTGTAGATCTACTATATAGCATAGTACCCAGAGCTGACAATATTGTATTGTATACCCAAAATTAACTAATAAGGTAGATCTTATTTTAAGTGTTCTTACCACACACACCAAAAAAAATGTTAATAGAGGTGGGAGAAATCTTTGGGAGGTGATGGATATGTTTATAGGTTTGACATGGCAGTGGTTTCAAGGGTTAATAGTTATCCTCAAACTCACTGAGTCATTTACCTTAAATTATTGTTGTTCAGTCGCTTAGTGGTATCTGACATTTTTGCAACCCTATGGACAGTAGTCCGCCAGGCTCCTCTGTCCATGGGATGTCCCAGGCAAGAATACTAGAGTAGGTTGCCATTTCCTCCTCCAGGGGATCTTCCTGGACCAGGGATTGAACTCAAGTCTCCTGCATTGGCAGGTGATTCCTTACCACTGAGTCACTTGGGCAATAGTTCCTGATGGACCCATGCCTTGATGGGCAATTTAGAAACACAAGTTCTACCAACCAGTAAGGCATCAGAGTCCTCTGCAGCCAGTCTTCAGGTGAAAAAAGAGAGTGGAGCGCTTCCAAACATATCATGCCAGCCCCTCACCATTGGTTCTGATGTGGCTAGACCTGGATGCAAGCAGTTCTGAGAAATGTAGTCTCGGGCTGCATTCCTGCCTATCAGCAACTCCTACTAAACTATCTCAGCTTCAGAGGGCTTCTTTCAAGAATGTTTGACCATTGAAAGTGGGGAGTGTCCCCCTCAGGGCAGTCTAAATGGGACCTGGCAAAATTTCAACACTCAGACTGGTATTCCATGGGACAACCCTTGAGGAATATGTAGATTGATGTTAATGGAAAAACCACTCCCTCCATCAGTGAGGCCAAGAGCACGGACTCCCCAACACAGGCAGGAGGCATTGTTCCCTTGAAAGGTGACAAATAGTTTTGCATGCATGGACTCTGCTTCTACATGTTAGCATGGTACACACAAAAACCAGATGAGCAAAGAAAGAAAGTCAGTTTATTTCACACACAATTGATCTGATTTATTCTCATCAGCCCCCTGCACTGGGCAGGAACTATATACAGTAAGTCACCTACATACAAACAAGTTCTATTTCAAGAGTGCTTCATAAGTCCAATTTATTCATAAGTCCAACACATTTAGCCTAGCTACCCAAATGACACAACCAGCTACAGATCACTGCTTTTATGCTTGCTTCCAGACATCCTGAGCTTGAAATAAAGATACTGAATTACTATTGCACTGGATGTGGGTGCAATCCCTGGGTCAGAAAGATCCCTTGGAGGAGGAAATGGCAACCCACTCCAGTATTTTTGCCTGGAAAATCCCAAGGACAGAGGAGCCTGGCAGACTACAGTCCTCAGGGTCTCAAAGAGTCTAACAAGACTGAGCACGCACTACCGCACTCTATACAGTACTGTATAGTAAATTACACAAAAATACAGCCACTTAAAGAGGATGCAAACACGTGACAATGTACGCCAGACACGTGAACTAACTTACACGCAAACACACGGTCGCATCTTTGAAAGTTTGCAACTTAAAGGTTCATATGTAAGGAACTAGCGTGCACAGGGCTCCCTGCCCCTCTCAGCCTCTCTTCAGTTCTTGATGCCTCCCTCCATCTCTGAGTCTCTACCACATCCACCACCCGTCCCAGCCTTGGCTCTGTCCACATGCTTCTGCTCACACCTCACCATGAGAGGATCAGCCAACACAATTACTTTCTCCAGCCCCCGCACTCCATAGCACATACGGCAACTCAGGGATCCACCAATGGCATGTGGGACAGCTCAAGAAAACTCTAGGTAGGAAACTTCCCTGGTGGTCCAGTGGAGGGGACCTGCAGGGGGCCTGGGTTCGATCCCTGGTCAGGGAACTAGATCCCACATGCTACAACTAAGAGTTTGCATGCCACAACTAAAGATCTCACATGCTGCAACTAAGACCCAGTGCAGCCAAATAAAGAAATATATATATATACTTTTAATGTATAAAAAAGAAAAGTCTAGGCACACTGGACCAGCAAGTTTCCTTTACAGAGTCTGGCAGGGCAACCTGGGAGGCAAAGCTCTTTCAGATTCCCAAAGGTGAAGTGCAGCAAACCTACCCTCAGAGCTCCCCTTCTAACTCAAACCCACTAAGGCAATCCAAACCCAAGGTTACAACCCCAGCTTTCCCTATTGTCTCTCTATTTCCATAATCCCTTAGACTAGGAAGATGCATCTCCCTTCTTCCCTCACCTCGTTAAGAGCCTTCTTATATATAACTCACTGCAACCAGGACTGCCTCATGCTTGCTAAAACTGCCAGCTTGTGACAGCAGGATGGAGCTTACTTCCTTGATTCTAATTAAAACAGAAACCTAATATGACAGGTGAAGTTGAGCAAAGGCTTCACTACTCCAGGGGTTATCTGTCCTCTTTGAGGCATCAAAACTTGTTGCTTCCAAAATGAAAAGCCTTAGGGCAGCAAGATTTGCAGGGTATGGAAATCTATATGAGAAGTTTCCAAATGAGCCATTCCCATTAGAGATGTAAAGTGAAGTCTCGTGACTGGAGCAGAGGATTTGTTCTGGAGAGGCTGGCAGAAGGCAGAATTGGCTAAAAAAATGTTAAGGACAAATTGTGACAAAGCTATCAGCCTCCCTAGAGAAGGGTAAGACTTAATTTTCCAGACAACCTAAGACTTAGACTTGGACAGACCTAAGGGCCAGTACTTTCTTCTAGCCTGGAAAAATGATTTAACTTGTGTGTCTCTGATTGTCTAGATTCTCCTGGGGGTGATTAGGTTGGCTTCCTTACAGGCTTCTGGTGAAGACCAAATTCACACCAAGGAATCCTATGCAACTCCAAAAACAACGAGCGAGCTCTTCACTTATAACAAGGAAACATGATGAATGTCGGGGAGTGCTGGGTCCCGCCTAGTCCTGAAGAGAAAAGCTGGGACAGTCGTGGAATCTGTGGGCTGAAGTTTCCAAACTTCCTAGGAAGGACAGGACAGAACTAGAAGAAAGTTTCAAGGAGTTTGGGGAAAAAAACCACAAAGGCATGGGACTCTGTCACAAAGAGGTGACTTTACTAGGACCCCCAGTTAAAACTTATTGGAGTGAGAACTGAAGCTCTGTGACCAGTCACATGTCATTGCATCCTGGTTAGGGATGTGCTCTGGAGTCAACTAGATTTAACCTTTAACCCTAGCCCCACCTCTTGCCAACCGTGTGATCTTGGGCCAGTTACTTAATCCCTGCACACAACATTCCATGGAACCTGGTACCCAAAGAGAATGTGTCATTCTCTGCTTAGCTTCCTTCCCTTCCACTAAAGAGGAAAATATATCAAAGCTTTTGGACAAATTCTCAAAAGGAAAGCCATCAGAACCCCCCAGGGCTGGACATGGCAGGTGAATGTGACAAGAGGCTGTGTCATGTGTAGTGATGCTCAGAGAGGGGAGGAGAGCTTTCAAGAACTCAAACATAGAGGATGCTGCAGAGTAGGCTGAAGCTCCTGGGATCTCGGGCATCCCAAAAAAGATTAGTTGGGATACTGCAAGATGAGTTGCTGTGGATTATGTACTCAGATGCCTTTCATGCCTACAGGGCACAAAAGTGAAGATGAGAATCATTCTTCAGCTCTGTGCCTTTGAATGCAAAATGACTTAAGCCCCAAGACACTTGGATTCCTCCTTTGTGAACATTAAAGTTAATAAGTCAAGGTGAACGCTTCTGCTGATTAATTTGCCTCATAAGAAGGGTAAAGGCTGGTAAAGTAATGGGAGAGGGCCCTTGGGTGTCCTGAAATTGAATCTGGAATTGAAAGGTTTGAAAGGTTTCTGCTACACAGTTGTCCCCCACAAACTCTTGGGGTCTCAGGGGAAAACCAAGAGAGACAATGTCTTGATCTTAATTAAAATTCCCTCTCTAAAGCCTAATATTCCATACTTCTTAAACTTCCTCCATACCCAGGGCTGTTCTGAGTATTTTAGAAGCAGCAGCACTGTCTCATGGAAAGAAATCATCAGCATCTGTTCTCCTTAATGCACATGGAAGTAATGACATTTCACCACACCTTAGTTAAATGAGGCCCTATGACTAGCTGCAGTCAAGGGGATATGCGTAGAAGTGACGTGTAATTCTCCAGGCTAGAGCAATGAAAATTCTCTATGTAATTCCCTGTCCTCCTGCCACTGTGAGCATGAAGGCCTCACAATGAGATGGCAAAACTATATGGGTCACAGTGGCCTGACTTGACTGAGACACCATATGAATGACACTGTTACAGGGAGGACCCAGTTTTGATTCCAAATTAGATCTGTTTCTTTTACTTAACCTTTGCTTCCCCTTACTTTTATTCATGAAAGGGACACTGTTTATAAATAATAGCCTCCCTCAGGGAACCCTGCTCCTCTGCCTGGATGTTAAACCAAAGTTCTTTTGTTCAGAACGCTGTCCACCTGGGGACGTCTATAGGAAGGAATAAATTAACACATTCCTTCCATGAGACTGGTCATTCCAGGAGATAGATGCAAGATTAATGGCCTTCTTACTTTACTTTCTCACCTCCTCACATCGCTGTTATAAAAGAACCTGATATCCGGACCCCAATATAATGGTTATTTTGAGACATTAGTCAGCCATTTTCTCAGTCTGCCAGTTTTCCAGATAAAGTCATATTCTTTGCCTCAACACTCATCCCTCAGATTTAAAGGCCTTTTGTGTGGTGAGCAGAGCAAGCTTGCACTCGGTAATAACACTGTTCTAAGGACTCACAGATCACAGAGGATTTAACATGAATAAGAAATAAAACTTTACGTGCTAATCCTCTAAGACTTTGGAATAAGTTGTTACTGCAGCATCACTAGCCTAGCCTGACTAATAAGCCAGGTTTGGGATCTGACAGACCAGGCCCAAAGCCTTGCTTCCCCCCTTATTGGCTATATGGTCTTAGTCAAGTTGCTTAACCACTCTGAGTCTTATTATACTCTTTTAGTCAGGAGAGCCCAGATGTGGCTGCAGTAGTAAACAACCCCCGTACTTAGTTTGTTAAATCACAAAGGTCTATTTCTTGCTCATACAGGATATTTTTTTACTATAGTAAGCACTTACTAAATAGTGGTTATTTTATGATTTTACAATTTATTTTATTTAAAGAAATCCTTTAAAAATATGACAACTTGAAGAAATAGTAACTTTCCAGCAGAGAAATCTGGCAAATACTATCTTCACCAAGTAGACAAAGTTAATATCATCAGTGATGTCACATGGGTATCAGATACTCTCTGATATGATATGATGTAATAAGAAGGACTCTTCACCTCTGCAGTATTCTTTTTATAAATTCATAATTCTAGTCTAATCATTAGGAAAACATAAGAAAAAAATAAGTAAATGTCCTCCTGCAGGAAAAAGAATTCTTTACTCTAAGGAAGGAGGGTTTAGTCTATTTCTGATCTCTTATTATGAACTATATTATATGCAAAATTTATATTATATACATTGTGAAAGGGTTTTTAATATAAAACCATAATCATATAGAGTAATCAAAAAATAAATAAGGGGACATATTGCAAAATATTTGATTCCTCAAAACACTCATGAAAAACAAAGACTGAAACACTGTCACAAATCTGAGAATATTGGATAGTTATAACTAAATGCAACATGAAACCTTTAATTGGATACTAGAACATACAGAGAACATTAGTAGAAAAGTGAGTGAAATCTAAATAAAATCTGGAATTTAGTTAAAAATAACTGTATGTGATTTTTTCAAACAACAACCAATTCTCCAACACCAACTAGGTGTCTTGTAATTCAGTTCACTTCAGTTTGCCCAGAGTTAGCACAGATCCCGTGAATTTAAGGTTTAATCCTAAAAGATAGCCCCCAATTCAGATGCCAGCTCCAAATGGGGTCCCCAGGATACACATAGTTCATCCAACCAAAGACAAATTCAAGGGTTCCACAACACCCACCTTCAGGCTTGATAATTCACTAGAATAACACAGAACTCAGAAAAGCACTTTACTTACAAATACTAGTTTATGATAAAAGACAGAACTCAGGAACAGCCAAATGGAAGAGTGTCACTGGGCAAAGTACTGGGCAGGAGGGAGATGGCACAGAACTACCAGGCAAGTCCTTCTCCCAGCACGTCATTGCTCTCCTCCAATCAAGAAGTTCTCCTAACTGTGTTGCTCAAGAGTCGCACCAACAATGGATAGACCTAGAGGGCTTCCCAGGTGGCAGTAGAGGTAAACAATCTGCCTGCCAGTGCAGGAGACACAACAGACTTGGGTTCGATCTCTGGGTCGGGAAGATCCCCTAGAGTAGGAAATGGCAACCCACTCCAGTATTCTTGCCTGGAAAATTCCATAGACAGAGGAGCCTGGTGGGCTTCAGTCCGTGGGATTACAGAGTTGGACATGACTGAGCCCACATGCACACACACAGGATGGACTTAGAGACTGTCACACTGAGCGAAGTAAGTCAGACAGAAAAAGAGAAATATTGTACAATATCCCTCATATGGGGAATGTAAAAAGAAATAATACAAATGAATTTATTTCTAAAACAGAAACAGACTCAGAGACTTAGAGAATGAACTTATGGTTGCCAGGGGGAGGGGAAGTGGGAAGGGATAGTCAGGGAGTTTGGGACTGACATATACACACTGCTATATTTAACATGGGTAACCAACAAGAACCTGCTGTATAGCACAGGGAACTCTGCTCAATGCTATGCGACAGCCTGGATGGGAGGGGAGTTTGGGGGAGAATAGATCATATATATGTATGGCTGAATCACTTTGCTGTCCACCTGAAACTATCACAACATTGTTAATCAGCTATACTCTGATATAAAAAGTTTAAAATATATATATTATCAAAGGGTATCTAATGCCAGAATGAGAAATTTTTAAAAGAGTTTTTATCCAAGTTTTATAATGTAAGCATGGTTGATTAAATCACTGGTTATTGGTGATTGAATTCAATCTCTAGCTCCCTCTCTTGGAGGAGGGGTGGGGGAGCAGGGGGTGGGAGAGATGGAAAGTTCCAGCCCTTTAATCAGGCGCTTAGTTCTTCTGGCAATCAGGTTGCATCTTAAACTACCAAGTCCCAGTCACCAGCCACCACTACCACCAATTAGCCACCTTATCTGCATAAACCTCGGTACAGCTCGTAAAGGGACCCTATGAATTACAAATGGCAGCCCTCTCACTCAAGAAATTCTAAAGATTTTAGGGACTCTGTACCAGAAACTAAAGACAAAAACCATACACTTTTTAATGTCACAAAAAAATGTACCAATGGGCTTCCCTGGAGGCTCAGTGGTAAAGAATCCAAATGCAGGAGACATGGGTTCGATCCCTGATTCCGGAAGATCCCACAGGCCACAGAGCAACTAAGCCTGCGCACCACAACTGCCGAGCCTGTGCTCTCGAGCCCGCGCTCCCCAACAAGAGAAGCCACTGCAGGGAGAAGCCGGAGCACTGCAGCTACAGAGCAGCCCCTGCCCACCGCAACTAGAGAGAAGCCTGAGCAGCAACGAAGACCCAGCAGAGCCTAAACAAACAAATAAAAAATAAACTTAATTTTCTCAGATTTGACAAACAAGCCATGGAAATGTAACATATTAACATTATGGGAAAACTGGAGAAACACATGCAAAACAATGAAACTGTACTGCTCGCTCAGACCCTGCACAGAAACCAACTCAAAATGGATAAACATTTTAACATAAGACCTGACACCATAAAATGCCTAGAGGAAAACACAGGGGAGAAGAGGATGGATATTGGTCTCGGCAATGATTTTCTGGACATGATACCAAAATGACAAGCAACAAAAGTAAAAATGAGCAAAATATCAAAAGAAAGTTTTACACAGCAAAAGAAAAAATTAACAAGGTAAAGTGACAGCCTAAATAAGGAGAGTACCTTTTTGTAAGTCATGTGTCAGATAAGGGATTAAAGTCCAAATGCATAAAGAATTAATACAACCTAATGACAGGGGAAAAAAATTAAAAGACACAAACAATCCAGTTTTAAAAATGGACAGAACTAAACAGACGTGTTTCTAAAGAAGACGTCAAAATGTCCAACAGACACATGAAAAGATAGTGTGTCAACATCACTATGGCAGTAAGACATCTCCTCGCTCTAATAAGAATGGCTATCATGAAGAAGATAAGAGACAGCAGGTTCTGGCAAGGATGCAGGAAAAAGGAACTTTTATCTCCCATGGGACTGCGGATTGGTACAACCACTATGGAAAACAATGTGGAGGCTACTCAAAAAATTCAAAATAGAACAGTCATGCTATCCAGCAATTCCACTTCTTGGTATGTACCCAAAGGAAACGAAAAAAGGACTGATGTTTATAGCACAACCATGTTTACAGCACCGTTATTCACAACAGCAAAGACATGGAAACCACCCAAATGCCCATCAGCAGATATATGCTTAAAAAGGATGTAGTGTACGTACACGAGAGGATATTATTTGACCATCAGAAAAAAGGATATCTTGCCATCTGCAGTAACATGGATGGACCTTAAGCATATTAGGCTAAGTGAGATGAACCAGAGAAAGATGAATATTGTTTATTATTACTTAAGTGTAGAATCTAAAAAAAGTCCAACCTACAAAAGGAAAAAAAAAAAAGGTGGTTACCAGGGGAGCATGTTGGAGTATAAGATTGATAGTGTTTAAGGGTACAAACTTGCTGGGAGCAGTAAATAAGTCATAGAGATTATACACACTTTAATGAACATGGACAATAATACTGCACCCAATATGCCAGTAAATTTGGAAAACTCAGCAGTGGCTATGGGATTGGAAAGGATCAGTTTTCATTCCATTTCCAAACATTTTTGGCAAAGCCAAAAAACGTTCAAACTACCACACAATTGCACTGATTTCACCTACTAGTAAGGTAATGCTCAAAATCCTTCAAGTCAGCTTCAACAGTACATGAACAGAGAAATTTCAGATGTACAAGCTGGATTTAGAAAAGGTAGAGGAACCAAAGATCAAATTGCCAACATCCACTGGATCATAGAAAAAGCAAGAGAATTCCAGAAACACATCTACTTCTGCTTCATTGACTATGCTAAAGCCTTTGACTGTGTGGATCACAACAAACTGGAAAATTCAAGAGATGGGAATACCAGATCACTTTACATGCCTCCTGAGAAACCTGTATGCAGGTCAAGAACCAGTGGTTAGAACCAGATATGGAACAACGGACTGGTTCAAAATTGGGAAAGGAGTATGTCAAGGCTATGTATTGTCATTCTGCTTATTTAACTTCTATGCAGAGCACCTCACGCAAAATGCCAGGTTGGATGAAGCATAAGCTGGAATCAAGATTGCCAGGAGAATTATCAATAACCTCAGATACGCAGATGACATCACCCTAATGGCAGAAAGCAAAGAGGATGAACTAAAGAGGCTCTTAGTGAAGGTGAAAGAAGAGAGTGAAAAATCTGGCTTAAAACTCAACATTCACAAAACTAAATTTATGGCATCAGATCCCATCACTTCATGGCAAATAGATGTGGAAACAATGGGAACAGTGTCAGATTTTATTTTCTTGGGCTCCAAAATCACTGCAGACATTGACTACAGCCATGAAATTAAAAGATGCTTGCACCTTGAAAGAAAGGCTATGACAAACCTAGATAGCATGTTATAAAACACAGATATCACTTTGCTGACAAAGGTCCACATAATCAAAGCTATGGTTTTTCCAGTAGTCTTGTACGGATGTGAGAGTTCAACCATAAAGAAGGCTGAACACTGAATAATTGATGCTTTTGAACTCTAGTGCTGGAGAAGACTATGGAGAGTCCCTTGGACAGCAAGGAGATCAAACTAGTCAATCCTAAAGGAAATCAGCCCTGAATATTCACTGGAAGGACTGATGCTAAAGCTCCAGTAGTTTGGCCACCTGATGTGAAGAGCCAACTCATTGGAAAAGAACCTGCTGCTGGGAAAGACTGAAGGTAGGAGGAGAAGGGAATGACAGAGGATGAGATCGTTGGATGGCATCACTGACTCAACAGAAATGAGTTTCAGCAAACTCTGGGAGATAGTGAAGGACAGGAAAGCCTGGTGTGCTGCAGTCCATGGGGTTGCAAAGAGTCGGACATGACTGAGCAATTGAACAATAACATTGTACTATAATCATGCAGTGGGATAAATACTGCTTCAATAGCAATCATATTATTATATAATATATAAATATATCAAAGTACCATGCTGCATACCTTAAATTGTGACATGTCACATTTATCAGACAACAATTGAAAATAAAAATAAAATGCTTAACTCAAAGAGATTCAAGGAAAGCAGGTAGAGGTATAAGGGAACTCTCTGCACCATCTTTGTAATGTTTCAGTAAATCTAAAATTATTCCAAAATAAAAAATTATTTATATACCCATATCTTCCCTAACTCTGTCCAAAACCCATGTATGAAGGCAAGTGATACCTTCACTTCCCTGTATGTGGCTAATTCCAGGTACTCAAGAAATAAAACTTAACCCTCTATACCACATTCATCTTCCCACTGTCAGTCTTCTGGAGTCACCACTGCATGAAGCTCTGGATCCTGGACCCTTCTTCCTCTTCCCCTACTCCTGACAGGCCTGGAGCTGAAAGATCTAAAGTAGGGATCAGCAAAGAGGGCCTATGGGCAAATCTGGCCCACTGTCTGTGTTTATAAATAAAGCTTTATTGGAATACAGTCATGCTCATTCATTGTCATATTGTCTATGGAGGCTTTTACAGTACAATGGCAGAGTTGAGTAGCTGCAACAGAGACTGTAAGACCTGCAAAGCCTAACATATTTAGCATCTGGTTTTCATAAAACATAATTTGTGAACCTCTGCCCGAATAAGCTGGCACCATGCAACCAGGCACTGCTTTAGGAACCTAAGCTACATCGATCCCACTGGCTTCAGGTGAGACAGTGCTGCCCTAGGAAGATGACTCTGTGTCCGTCTCATTCTGGCTCACACACACACACACGCACATTGCTATGGACTGGATGTTTGTGTCTCCCTGATAGGGACAGAGTAAAGGGACAAAGTAGATGATAGAACAGTCAATCCCATCAGGGCATTACAAGTAGAAAAAAATATGGGAGACCCTTTGGGTAAGTTAGTGATTACCCAAAAAACCAGGTTTGCACAAAGGAAACTATAAGCAAGGTGAAAAGACAGCCTTCAGAATGGGAGAAAATAATAGCCAATGAAGCAACGGACAAACAATTAATCTCAAAAATATACAAACAACTCCTGCAGCTCCATTCTAGAAAAATAAACGACCCAATCAAAAAGTGGGCCAAAGAACTTAACAGACATTTCTCCAAAGAAGACATAAAAATGGCTAACAAACACATGAAAAGATGTTCAACATCACTCATTATCAGAGAAATGCAAATCAAAACCACAATGAGGTATCACTTTACACCAGTCAGAATGGCTGTAATCCAAAAATCTACAAGCAATAAATGCTGGAGAGGATGTGGAGAAAAGGGAACCCTCCTACACTGTTGGTGGGAATGTGAACTAGTACAGCCACTATGGAAAACAGTGTGGAGGTTCCTTTAAAAGCTGCAAATAGTCCTGCCATATGACCCAGCAATCCCACTGCTGGGCATACACACCGAGGAAACCAGAATTGAAAGAGCCACGTGTACCCCAATGTTCATCACTGCATTGTTTACAATAGCCAGGACATGGAAGCAACCTAGATGCCCATCAACTGATGAATGGATAAGAAAGCTGTGGTACATATACACAATGGAATATTACTCAGCATTAAAAAAAAATTCATTTGAATCAATTCTACTCAGATGGACCGAACTGGAGCCCATTATCCAGAGTGAAGTAAGCCAGAAGCAAAAACAACAATACAGTATATTAACACATATATATGGAATTTAGAAAGACAGTAACGAGAACCCAACATGCGAGACAGCAAAAGGAACCCAGATGTATAGAATAGACTCGTGGACTCTGTGAATGAGGGAAAGGGTGGGATGATATGGGAGAATGGCATTGAAACATGTTAATTATCATATGTCTAATCAATCGCCAGCCCAGGATTGATTCTAGGGGCTGGTGCATCGAGATTTCCCGGGGGGGAGGGAGGAGGGAGGGGGGAGGGAGGGGTTTCTGGAGGGGGAGCATATGTAAACCCATGGTGATATCATGGCATTGTATGACAAAAACAATAAAAGGGAGGAAAAAAAAAAAAACCCAGGTTTGCTTAACCTCAAAACCCAGCAGGCTTGTTTAGCAACAAAATCATGCAACAGAAGCACAAGACATGCCCCCAAAACAACAGAACAATGGAGGCAGGAGACCCAGCTCCTTCCCAGTGAGCTCAGTAAGTTAGGACCTGCTCTCTCTACACATGAAAAACAATCACCCGTGGCCCTAACTTAACCACATAGGGACAAGAAAACACCCTGCTCAGTCTGGATGTAGAGTTGATGATGGAAGCGAGGCATCCACTCAAGGAAAACAAAGAAAGTCTTCTCCCCCTCCCCACTTTTTGATTATAAAAGCCAGTAAGTTCTAGGAGCAGAGCATCCTCTTGCCCACCTGCTTATAAACCTTACAAGCATCTTATTCTAATACATCACATCTTCTATCACTTTGCCTCTCACTGAATTCTTTCTGTGCTATCATTGTGGTACTGGAGCTCTTCAGAGCCCACCGAAGTGACACCAAAGGTTTCACCCGCTCACCAAAATTCATATAGTGAAACCTAACCCCAATGTGAGGTATTTGGAAGCCAATGAGGTTGGAGCTCTCGTGAATGGGATTAGTGCCCTTGTAAAAGAGACTCCAGAGAGCTCCCTCACCCCTTCAGCCATGTGAGGACAAAGTGAAAAGACTTTGCTCACCAGGGAGTGGGTCCTCACCAGACACCAAACCTACTCACAGCTTGATCTTGAGCTTACCAGGCTTCCCAGTTGCAGAGAAGGAAATAAACAAATTCTGTTGTTTATTAGCCACCCAGTCTCTGATATTCTGTCAGACCAGACCAAGCAGATTAAAGACACACATATATTTGGTGCTCCATAAATACAGCAAATCAGCCTGATTTTCCCGAGCACCCACTTAGCATCAAGGAAGGATTCTGAGCTGCAGGAGAGCTCTCAACAGTGGTCACAGTTTGAAAACACCTTAATGAGAGGGGCTTTTAAACATGTGCCTGTAGAGTGTTTCCTTGCAGGGGTGCCTGGCCCTACCCTGTCATATGCTTCCTTTTCTGCAGGTGCCTGTTAGCAGTAAGGTTGTTACTTGTTTTCTTATGTGGGAGGCATCATAAGAGCTGTTCTTTTTTCTTTTTCAACACAATTTTTCTCAAATAAGGGGCTTCCCAGGTGGCTCGGTGGTAAAGAATCCGCCTGTCAATGCAGGAGACACAAGAGGCTCAGGTTGGATCGCTGGATCGGGAAGATCCACTGGAGCACATGCAACCTACTCCAGTGTTCTTGCCTGAAAAATCTTACGGACTGAGAAGCCTGGCGGACGACAGTCCATGGAGTCACAAAGAGCCGTACACAACTGAACACACAGGATATAGCATGTCCTTAAATATGTGCAGTTTTCCCACCAGTTTCAGATCGATGTCTAAACAACGCCTAAAATTGCTTTGGGCCAAAAACAAAAGGGTATAGTTTGTTCTTTGAATCCCTAAGTCATTGTAATAGTAGAAAAAGAGTTGCTGCTCAGTATAAATCTGTTCATTGGATTGAGATGAATCACTGAATTGCTTTTCACATTTAATGTAACCCACATGACCCTTTTCATTAGTTTCAGGGACAGACACTGCTACTTTTATTTTCCCAGTTAATGCCCAGATTTGAAGGCTTGTGTGAAAAAATTTACCAGCTGTGTGTCTTTGGGCAAGTTATTTAACCTCTCTGTACCTCCAGTTCCTCACCTGTTAAATAAGAATTATGACTGCTGCTGCTGCTTCTGCTGCTGCTAAGTCGCTTCAGTCGCGTCCGACTCTGTGCGACCCCACAGACGGCAGCCCAGCAGGCTCCCCCGTCCCTGGGATTCTCCAGGCAAGAACACTGGAGTGGGTTGCCATTTCCTTCTCCAGCGCATGAAAGGGAAAAGTGAAAGTGAAGTCGCTCAGTTGTGTCTGACTCTTCACAACCCCAAGGACTGCAGCCCACCAGGCTCCGCCGTCCATGGGATTTTCCAGGCAAGAGTACTGGAGTGGGGTGCCATGCTCTCCTCCAGGGGATCTTCACCACCCAGGGATCAAACCCACAACTCTTGTGTTGTATCTCCTGCGTTGCTGGCAAGTTCTTTACCACTAAACCACCTGGGAAACCCAAGAATTACATGAAAAGTGTCTGGAATCATATCTGTCAAATATTAACAAGAAAATCAATGTCTTATCACATACCCATGTCACTTTCAATGAAATAGCTGAGAAACTAGGAGTGTATTCAGTCTAGAAAGTTCAATTGACCCTTGTTCCAAATGCCAGGTGGAGGAAGTAGATAATCAGTGGTCAATTCTCTAGTAAGTGTTAATAAGGGGTGGTCATTTTTTCCACAGTTTCTAGACAGTGTCACTAGTGAAAACTGGTTCTCCCCAGGAAGATGTGTTCGTATTCATTGCTGCGATCATGTCCTCAGGTCAATCCAGGGACTCTGCAATAGTCCCAGACTCGTTATACCCAAGATAACAGCTTTTTTAAGAACACCCTCAGCCATGGAACTCAAAATAATAACACTTTATCAGGGCGGCTAATCCCAGAAGAGCTTCAGGCTTCAGAGACCCATCCTTCTGGAATAAACATCTAGACCCTGATTATTGGCCCCAGCCCTCATGATAAGCTGTACTATGGCATCCCGAAGTGTTTTCCTTCCAATAATCTCTGTAGAAACTTTCTCAAGTCAAGAGACATGTTCTAGGGAATTCCCTGGAAGTCCAGTGGGTAGGACTTCATGCTTCCACTGCTGGGGGCCTGGATTCACTCCCTGGTCTGCAAACTAAAATGCCACAAGCCTAACAGTGTAGCCAAAATTAAAATAATAATATTAATTTTAAAAAGAGAGATTCTAAGATTGCAGAACCTCCCAGGAGAATAGTCACACATCTTGTTCCCTTTTGTCCCTAGAAGACCTCTATGGTTCCTACATATATATGTCCATCCCTCTCCAGGACCAGCTCTGCTTACTGAAGGCACTGGAAAGGGCAGCTTTCATCAGACCAAGAAAGGTCGCACCTGCCTGCCTAACAGAGCCATTCGAGAGTTCAGGATGGAAGCCAAGAGTGTGTGTGCATGCTCAGTCACTCAGTCGTGTCTGACTTTGCAACCCCATGGACTGTAGCCTGCAGGTTCCTCTGTCCATGGAATTTTCCAGGCAAGAATATTGGAGTGGGTTGCCATTTCCTACTCCACTGGAAGCCAGGAGAGTCACCTAGTTTGAGAAGTGTCTTAAACCATTCCTTTGGGGTATCTGCTTCTTACACATAAATTATTTTTCATTTTGCCTCACAAGTCACTGGCTACCCTTACTCTTATCCTGAAAAGTAAGACACTCTTTACAAACTTATGATCTTTCTCCCACTTATGAGATCTATTCAGAGAAGGCAATGGCACCCCACGCCAGTACTCTTGCTGGAAAATCCCATGGACGGAGGAGCCTGGCAGGCTGCTGTCCATGGGGTCGTGAAGAGTTGAACACGACTGAGCGACCGACTTCACTTTCACTTTTCACTTTCATGCATTGGAGAAGGAAATGGCAACCCACTCCGGTGTTCTTGCCTGGAGAATCCCAGGGATGGGGGAGCCTGGTGGGCTGCCACCTATGGGGTCGCACAGAGTCAGACACGACTGACGCGACTTAGCAGCAGCAGCAGTATGAGATCTATTCATTATGATCCTTTGTGTGAACTTCTAAAGGGGCATAAAAGCCATGTTATCTTTGAGGCAGGAAGTAGATGACGCTCCCCCCCACCCCACCCCCCACCCCAGGGAAAGCATCTGGAGTTCATTCCCTGTGGACAGAAACTCCAAAATATCAATGGCAGGACAATCAAGAGAGGAGACTGGGCCCCATCCAGATAAGAGAGGAGAGACCACATATTTCTCATTTTCGAGGTTAAGGAGATCTTCCTGACTAGAAAGCTCCTTGGAAGTCAAAAGGGGAGTGATGTCAAGTTTACCCACAAGCTCTTCAATGGAATCCATCTAGGCTGAGAGATGTGTGCACAAACACAGGGGGATTCTAAGGTAAACCAAATACAGACTCAGAACAGGCAAAGCAAGATGATTGGCCAAAGGAAACCCTGAAGAAACATGCTGTGTAAGTGATCTAAACTACCATGACGATCGACTCCCTCTCTCAGTCCACCCATGTGTCTGTCCACACGTACAGTACTCTTCTCCTCCTACTGCACACGTTACTCCTTTCACCGCTTCCCATCTTTGTGGGAAATCTTTTCTGCAGAGCCAAAGGGCCAGGGCCTTGTCACTGACCACTGGTCTAATGGATCGGATTCAGCTCTTTCAATGCAATCTCTGGCTGGGAATTGAAACCCTGCTTCAAGGTGCTGCAGACCAAGGGAGATAATATTGGTCTGTGTACTTCAAACTCTTAGAATACTTCTGCACCCCATTTGAATTAAAATTCTAACCACTCTCCTAACATATGTCTGGGTTTACCTAAAGTTCTATTCTTGCAATGCCTAAGAATATCTCAGACTTCTTTTGAGGATTTGGTATGACCTATTATACTTCGGAATATATGCAGTTACAGTGAGAACCCTGATAGACACACTGGTCCATTCTCTGCTTCTTGGGAAACTCACATTTACTCAATTAACATTGTTGAGGGTCAGCAGGAAACAAGCGCAGCACAGATCCTGCCCTCAAGGAGCTCACAATTCTAGTGGGGAAAGACAGATCAAAAAAGGGGAAAAAAAAAAACTATAATTACAATCATGAGTCATAAGAGAGATGAAATATGAATGGTGTGTTCTACAAGTGTAAGGGGAATAATTCTACCAATGAACGGGATGAAGGGCAAGACAGTAGATTCAAAAAGGGTAGAAACTGAACTGCATCTTAAAGGTGAGGATTTAGCCAAAAAGACAGAGGATAATTGGGACAAAGACTACAGAATGTGCACACATATGCAAAACGCCCATGGTGCAAAGTGACGTGTAAGGAACGCTGAAACAGCCAGTGCTGGGCCCAGGTCAAGGCAGTGGAGCTTGCCTAGCTAGGGAAGGATTCCACATGTCGTGATCAGAAAGTGGACTTTGTCCTAGATTTATAGCTGTTAGTTTTCACCAGGCTTTCAAAGTAGTTTTTCAATTAGTCAAGGCATCACTTAGTGTGCGAACAGTAACAAAGGACCCAGAAGCTCAGTGGCTTTCAACAACTTTGCACTTTCTTTCTTGCTCATGACCATGTCTGTGGAATGTTGACCCCAGCTTAACTCCACAGACTGTTTTTCTGACACATAGGCTGAGGGAGCAGAGCCTGTCTGGGTGGGGTGTACATTCTTGGAGCACAGGACAAAGAATGATGGAACAACCCTGGCAATGGTTCTTAAAGCTGCTGCTCGGCCACACACATCAATTTCACTCTCATTTCATTGGCCAACAATGACATATATGTCAAATTCACCCTCATTTCACTGGGTAGGCATGGCATGTAACAAAGTCCCATGTCAATGGGCTTGTTAACATAGCTCTTCCTGGAAAGAAGGGATAATGAATATTTTGAACAAATTATTTTATTTACCATAATGGACAATATTTAAAACTTGACAGACTTCATAGAAAAATCAAGATTTCCAGACTTGGTTGGGAAAAAAAAAAAAAAAATAGCTGGCAACATGGGGCTGTTTCCACAGGGCAGCTTAGCTGCCTAGTAGGAGCTTAGCTAGCAAAGTAATGCTCAAAATTCTCCAAGCTAGGCTTCAACAGTACACGAACTAAGAAGCTCCAGATGTTCAAGCTGGATTTAGAAAAGGCAGAGGAAACAGAGATCAAATTGCCAACATCCGCTGGATCATAGGAAAAAGCAAGAGAGTTCCAGAAAAACATCTACTTCATTGACTATGCCAAAGACTTTGACTTGTGGACCACAACAAATTGTGGGAAATTCTTGAAGAGATGGGAATACCAGATCATCTTACCTGCCTCCTGAGAAACCTGTATGCAGGTCAAGTAGCAACACATGGAACAACTGAGTGGTTCCAAATTGGGAAAGGAGTACAGTCAGGGCTGTATATTGTCACCCTGCTTATTTAATTTATATGCAGAGTACATCATGTGAAATGCCAGACTTGATGAAGCACAAGGGGAATCAAGATTGCTGGGAGAAATATCAATAACCTCAGATATGCAGAAGACACAACCCTTATGGCAGAAAGTGAAGAGGAACTAAAGAGTCTCTTGATGAAGATGAAAGAGGAGAGTGAAAAAGCTGGCTTAAATCTCAACATTCAAAAAACGAAGATCATAACATCCAGTCCCATTGTTTCATGGCAAATAGATGGGGAAACAATGGAAACAGTGACAGACTTTATTTTCCTGGGGTCCAGTATCACTGCAGATGGAGACTGCAGCCGTGAAATTAAAAGATGCTTGCCCCTTGAAAGAAAAGCTATGACAAACTTAGCATATTAAAAAGCGGAGACATTACTTTACTGGCAAAAGTCCACCTAGTCAAAGCTATGGCTTTTCCAGTAGTCATGTATGGATGTGAGAGTTGGACCATAAAGAAAGCTGAGCACCAAAGAATTGATGCTTTTGAACTGTGGTGTTGGAGAAGACTCTTGAGAGTCCTTTGGACTTCAAGGAGATCAAACCAGTCAATCCTAAAGGAAATCAGTCCTGAATATTCATTGGAAGGACTGATGCTGAAGCTGAAGCTATAATACTTGGGCCACCTGATGCAAAGAGCTGATTCATTGGGAAAGACACTGATGCTGGGAAAGATCGAAGGCAGGAGGAGAAAGGGACGACAGAGGATGAGACGGTTGGATGGCATCACTTCCTCCATTGATGTGAATTTGAGCAAGCTCCAGGAGCTGGTGATGGACAGGGAAACTTGGTGTGCTGAAGTCCATGGGGTTGCAAAGAATTGGGCACAACCAAACGACTAAACTGTCTGTTCTTCAGCCACACCTTTTAGACCAAGGAATGCGTCTCTCCAGTTTGTCACAGACCCCACACTGCCTGCTCACTCATTTATGTTACCTGCCCAGCTTGGATTAAGCAAATGAGTTTATAACCTAGAACAATGGGCAGTCACTGAAGAGATGACGGATGTGAATGAAAAACGTTGCCTGCCACCCCAGTGGCAAAACCAAAGGATTTGCAGCCATCAAGCCATGACGTTACAGCCACCCTGATGGTGAGTCCTGACGGAATTCAATAGGCAGGATGCCACCCCCCTCCCCATCTAACAGTCAGCTGCTGCAGCCGCCCCACAACAGCACACACTGAGGAAGCTCAGGAGGAGAAAGCACTGGACACTGGCCCAGACAGCTGAGGTGCATATCAAAGGAGTGATTTCAGTCAGCCCAGACTCCTCTATGTTTCTATGTGCTCCATTACACAGTCATTTCCAACTCTTTGCAACCTCAAGGACTGTAGCCCACGAGGCTCCTCTGTCCATGGGATTTCCCAGGCAAGAATACTGAGTGGGTTGCCATTTCCTTCTCCAAGGGATCTTCCTGACCCAGGGATCAAACCCCAGGGATCAAACCTGATTCTCTTGCATCTCCTGCACTGCAGGCAGATTCTTTACCACTGAGCTACCAGGGAGGCCCCTCCACCTTTCTATAGAAAAGCACTAAATTCATTAACTTGAGATGTCTAGCTTTCTTTGTCAGTAATCTTTTGATGTTTCCAACTATCTGGTCTTTGTTGCAATATCTTCTATATATCCTGGCTCCCCCCTTGCCTCTTTGGAATAGTCCGTTAGAGTGATCCGAGAGTCTAGTCTTCCCAAGCTTGAAGTCCTCAGAATGTCCACCAAATAAGACATTAACTCTTAATTTTACATTGTGCAGTTTTTTCAGGGGGGCTTCAGTCAACAAGGAGAAAAGTGGTGGGATCAGATATACTTTTCAGACAGCTTAACTTGAGAGTCTGAAGTTAAGAGAGACCCCAGAACACAGGGAGGAAACTCCAGCTAGGAGGCTACTGCAATAATCCCTGTCCTGTGCAAAGGCCCTTCAGTAGTGTCTGTCTCTCTGCAACCCTATCGACTGTAGCCCACCAGGCCCCTCTCTGTACATGGAATTTCCCTGGCAAGAACACTGGAGTGGGTTGCCATGCCCTTCTCCAGGGAATCTTCCTGACTCAGGGATCAAACTTGAGTCTCTTAAACCTCATGCATCGGCAGGAGTGTTCTTTACCACTAGTACCACCCTAACCTAGCCTAAACATGAAGTTTAAAAACAAACAGGCACCAAAGGCTCTACCCATTATTAATTGCGGAGCAATAAACTGAGGCAGCCTTCAGCTAGAAGCAGCCAGCAAGAACGAAGACCAGAACACTTCTGCTAGTTGTTTCAAGGCCATGAAATCTATCTCCTTCTTGGATGAACCAAAAGGGGACTCCCATGGGTGCCTTTCTCAACTGCTGGTTGAGGGAAACAGGGGGAAGGGAGAGGGGCTAGGGGAAGTAGAAGGGTACATTGTAACAAGTAAAGGAAATAGCCCCTTTCTGCAACCTATTCTCTCCCCCAACCGCTTGCTAGCCAGTCACTCTCCCTCCAGCAACCCACTACTGGCCTAAATTAAGTTTTCAAAAGGCAGAAAGGCTCTGTGCTGGTTTTTTTGTGGAAGAGCGCTGAATTCAATAAAACATAATTATTGATTTAATTAAAACAGTTGCTCTGTGAGAAGTGAAGCTTTTTTAATAGCCAGCAGAGAGGCAAGAGCCCTCATTCATTTCTAGTGGAGCTTCTGAAATAAATTGGACTGCTTTTTTTTTTTTTTTTCAAATAGGCGCATTCTAAGCAGCGGCTTTGAAATGGATCCCCTAGCCATTCATACACAGCAATTCAACCAGTGAGTAAGGTGCCTTTCCCATTGGCTGCCTTTCAGAATAGAAAAGAGGAGGCGCTGTGAGCCCAGACTGAGAGATGCATAATTCATGGCCCTTCTTCTGGGCCCCTCTGTGCTCCTTTCTGCTTCCTTGTACTTACATTTGAAAGGAAACGTGGGGCTGGGGACTGTCCCACTGTGGGGCTTCCACACCCTCTCTTGAGCTAGTGGAGAGATGCTGTTCGGAAGGACCCAAGGCGTCCGAGGCGACAGGACCCGGACTCCCCACCACGGAGGCCAGGGTCTGACCTCTACAGGGCTGAGTTCGGGAAAGAACTGGAACTGGGAGAGAGTGGAGGGGAAGGTAGTCCTCCTTGGCACATTGGAGTAGAACCTCCCGGGGCCAGATGACAGCAGCCCCCTCCCCACTCTCAGGCCGCCCCCTCCTTTTGCACCTGTAGCCACAGGCGAGCGGGTGGCTGCGTGGGCGGGAGGGCTCATCGCTTGTATTAGCGAAAGAGAAGAAGGATGCACCCTCGGAGAAGACATTAATGAGGTGATGACATGTTTTTAATCAAACGCCTTACGTAAATCATTAACCCATTCCTCCTGGAAAGACAGACGGTGGCACATTATAAACGTGAGTCGGCCCGTGTGTATCCCAGTGCGCGCACACACTCCAACTCTGCAGACTGGGGAGGCCTTTCAGCATCCACCGCAGCCCTGGGATGGGAGCTAAGGCTGCAGGCTCTGGCCTCAAGCCCGCGCCCCCAGGGGCCGGTGGGGTTTGTGAACATGACCTTGGCACCTCCGGGGCTCACGTTTCAACCTGGAACCGTGCGGTGGAGGTCGATGATTAGCTGTGGTTTTAAGACGTCCCTTGGCTAGAGGTGGCACACACAGGGCGCCTATTTGCAGACAGTCTGGCGGCAGCTTCCCCAGATACTGCTCAGCCCTGCGTCCCCTCCCTCTGTTTTCCCCAATGGCCTGCAGCCCCTCTGTTTGACTGAAGTTAGTGGTACTTCCTCAACTAAGCTCCCTGGTGTCAAATTGGATGCCACCACCATGCTGGTGGGGCTTCCCTGGTGGCTCAGACTGTAAAGAATCTGCAATGCAGGAGACTTGGGTTCAATCCCCGAGTCCAGAAGATACCCTGGAGAAGAAAACGACAACCCACTCCAGTATCCTTGCCTGGAAAATTCCAAGGACAGAGGAGCCTGGTGGGCTACAGTCCCTGGGATCCCAAGAGTCAGACATGCCTTAGTGACTAAACCACCACCACCATGCTCTTAGCTTAAAAATAAATAAATAAACTAACAACAATATATTGATCATTAAATAAAATTTCCATTTGGGAATTCCCTGGTGGTCCAGTGGCTAGGACTCAGTGGGCCCAGGTTCCACCCCTGGTCAGGGAACTAAGATTCCCTAAGCCATGCAGTAAGGCCAAAAAGAAAGAAAAAACTTCTATCTGTTGAGTGACAGACCGAACTTATGGTTGTTGTAGGGGAAAATTGAGGGAGAGGGATAGTTTAGGTGGACATGTACACACTGTTATATTTAAAGTGCATAACCAACAAGGAACTACTGTATAGTACAGGGAACTTGCTCAATGTTCTGTGACAGCCTGGATGGGAGAGGGGTTTTGGGGAGAATGGACACATGTATATGCATGACTGAGTTTCTCTGATGTTCACCCGAAACTATCACTACATTGTTAATCCACATGAAACTATCACAACATTGTTAATCAGCTATACTTCAATAAAAAATAAAAAGTTAAAGATATATATATATATACTATTTGTTGAGTACACATATGCTAAGCACTGTCCTAAGTACAGAGTATAGATTATCTTCATCAATCCTCAACTCAAATCCTATAGAATCGATAATATTATTGTTAATATACCCATTTTACAGATCCCATACATTCAAGTTTAGAATATTAGTAACTGGCAATGATAAAGTTCAAATTCTGGTCTGTTTTTCATAGCACTGCTGGCTTAGAACTTTTTAACACTAGACCTATTTTGTAAATAAAGGAATCAGGAACAGAGAGGCTAAGGTGACAAGGCTGAAGTGCTACAATAGGAAGTAGAAGAAGGGATTTGAACCTGAACCATCAGAGTCCAGGGTCCCTGCACACACCCACCATGTTAAGATGAGAGCAGGGAATCAGAGACTTAGGTCCCACGCACATCGTTGGAGGGGGACAAGAAGGCCATGGATCCTCAATGCTTTTCACTATGGAAGTAAGAGTGGATGGAGGGACTTCCCTGGCAGTCTAGTGGTTAAGAATCGGCCTGCCAATGCAGGGGACACAGGTTCAATCCCTGGTCCAAGAAGATCCCACATGCAGTGGAGCAACTAGGCTTGAGAGCCACAGCTACTGAAGCCCAAGCACAAATGGCCCTTACTCCACAACAGGAGAAGCCAACACAACGAGACGCAAATGCACCGCAACTAGAGTTTGCCCCACTGCCAGCAACTAGGGAAAGCCTGTTCGTAGCAATGAAGATCCAGCCCAACCAAGAATTAATTAATTATTTTTTTTAAGTGGATGGAGCAGGAGAATTTAGGTTCTCGCTAGAGCAACTCTGTCCTGATTTTCCTGCAGAGTCCCAGTGAGACCCAAACAGATTCCACTTCTCTCCATCACCTGAACTTTATTCTGGGCCCTCTGCCTTCATCCCAGATCTGCTAGGGAAACAAAGACAAACTCTGCTTTTTGACAAAGAGTCACCAATGATCACAGGAAACAAGAAGGATACAAGAGTTCAAAGGAATACCATGCTTTGCTGGTCCATAAAAGAGGGTGCTCACCCACCCACTCACACTTCACAGGAAGAGTGACCAAGGAGGTGGAAAACGGTTAATAGGACGTTCTGGAAACAACTGGAAAATCACAATGGCCAAGAGAAGGAGGCGCCATGGAGACTCACCCCAGATCACATCACCTGCACACATACTAGATGTATAATTACTGTCTATAGGAAACTATATGCAATGACATTTCAAGAGCAAGTATTATTAGTTCCATTAAAAGAGCTACGTCAACAGCTTTAAATGGCTCCTGGCCTTTCCTCCTTGAGCCAAGTTGTCAATGTGTGGGAAAGGATCCCTCCAAATGGTTCTCCATTAGGGCCACAAGGCAATAAAAAAGGCATCTCCCACAGGAAAGGCACTGGAAGCATTTACAACTGACAAGCCCACTGAAGCCTCAGCAGATATTTATGAAAGGTGTTTGAAAATGTACTTCTCAAGGAATAACTTCATGTTTCACTAACAGTCTGCCCAGCCACATCCTCTAAGGCAGTTGACAAAATTGGTCACTAACTTATTTAAGTAATATATGGGATATTAAAAAAAAATCAGTGGCCCTGCCATGTTCCTTTATAAGATTGAGATTTTGCCTAGATTTTCTGAACTTGTGCCTCAAAAGAAAACTTTTTAATGAGGTGACAAAATAAGTCTTATAAAATTAGATTGCTAACATTTTCCTTAGTCTGCGCCCCTCTTCCTCTTCTTTTCCTATAATTTTTAAAACAGCTAATAATGTTTCTCCCTGGCGACTCAGCAGCGGTAAAGAATCCGCTTGCCAATGCAAGAGACCTGGGTTCCGTCCCTGGGTGGGGAAGATCCCCTGGAGAAGGAAATGGCTACCCACTCCAGTATTCTTGCCTGGGAAATCCCATGGACAGAGGAGCCTGGGGGCTATAGTCCGTGGGGTTGCAAAGAGTTGGACATGACTGAGCAACTAAACAACAACAATAATGTTTATTCTGGGACTTAAGGTGGGGGGGGGGAGAATGTTCATAATGGTCTGGAGTTTAGAAAGGATCTCAGACAGGAAACAGAAAGGTATGGGGGTTGCAGGGGACAGAAATAAATCACTAACCTGTGCTCCTCTCCAGGCTCTTCTGCGGAGAGTGTGAGTTTTTGCAGAAGTAGAGTTTCTCTTGGGACTTCTCTACCAGTCTGTTAAGATTTACCTTCCAGTGCAGAGGGTGCAGTTTCCATCCCTGGTCAGGGAGCTAAGATGGCATATGCCTGCTGGTCAAAATACCAAAATATAAAACAGAAGCAAATTTGTAGCAAATTCAACAAAGACTTTAAAAATGGTCCACATCAAAACAGGTTCTCTTTGTTCCCTGCTCAAGTTCAGAACCTACTGGGTGATAAGCTCAGACACCAGACTGAGGGAAGAGCAAAGACTCACCTCATTATTTTTTTTTTTCACCTCATTATTGAGAAAGCTCACTGCCAGGCCCACTTGCTGGCCATCCCTCCTAAGAGATGTGTGACCTTGGGCAAGTGACTCGGTCATTGTATCTCCCTCCTCTGGGCTCTCCTGAGGATGAAATGAGAAAATATCTGTATCAGGTTTTGCAGTTACTGCCACACAAGAAGTCCCAGACACTCCTTAGCTCTTATTATGATGTTCCTGCAAACAGAGGCAGCGCAGCTGGTCCCAAATAATGCTACAGTTCTGCACAGCCCCCCCCCCGAAAAGTCACTCAGACTCCGAAAACACTGCAATTTTAATGTAGGTGCACAAAGATAACCACACCCTTTGCCAAGGCAAAGTAAATAAATAAAACGGAATCCATAATGGTTTTATGATGCTAATTTCACTTTATAGACGTGTTGTGAGCTCTCCTTTTCAGAGTCTGGTATTGACTGTTCTTGTATTGTTAACTCATAACCAGACCATATTTGAAGACATAAACTTTAAGAGAGATAATAAAGTAGAAACACACTCTCTCATGAGACTCTTATCCTGGTTGAGTAGAATTCTTAAACAATTAAGAGAGCTGTGAAGTTATGGGTCCAAACATAAAACCTGAATTGTGGGGATTTGGAATTCAGTGGGCTTTAGTTAAACTACTCTGCTCTGATCAAATCACATTCAGATTACCTTAAGTTCTGGAACATTTGTTTGTTTGTCTGAGGGTTCCAACAGCGGACTTTATTTTTTCATTAATTGATATTAGAGAACTGTTGCTTTACATCGCTGTGTTAGTTTCTGCTGTACAACAAAGTCATTCTGCTATACGTATACAGGGATCTCCTCTTTGGATTTCCTTCCCCTTTAGGTCACCACAGAGCATTGAGTTCCCTGTGCTGTACAATAGGTCTCCATTAGTTGTCTATTTTATTTATAGTATCAATAGTGTATATACATCAATCCCAATCTCCCCAACAATTTATTCTACCCCACCCCTTCCCCCCTTGAGATGCATGTTTATGTTTGTCCTCTAAGTCTATGTCTCTATCTCTGCTTTGCAAATAAGATCCTCTGTACCATTTTTCTGGATTCCACAGATTATACATGCTAATATATGATATTTGCTTTTCTCTTTCTGACTTACTTCACTCTGAATAACAGTCTCTAGGTCCATCCATGTCTCTACGAATGACCCGATTTTGTTCCTTTTTAGGGTTGAGTCTAGAATCATCTTTAAGAGCATTATTACCAAACTGGAGTTTATTTCCAGCTGTCGCTAGTGGTAAAGAACCTGCTTGCCCATTCAGAAGACTTAAGAGCTGCTGGTTCAACTCCTTTGTCAGGGATACCACTCCAGTATTCTTGCCTGGAGAATCCCATGGACAGAGGAGCCCATAGAGTCGCACAGAATTCAGACACAACTGAAGTGACTTAGCACGCATGCATGGAGTCCATCCAGGTCAGTGGACCCAATGTGATACACAAACACATAACCACAGTACGATGCTGACTTTATTCTAACTTAAAGGGATTCTTCCCACACCACCACATCTTCTCCAACACCAGCTAGACGTCTGACGATTCAGCTCAATTCTGACACTATCTACCCGGAGATAGTAGCAGATCCCACAGGGCTCTGTCCCACAAGCCTGTCCCAACTCATCCTCAGTCCAGATGCCAATCCCAAGTGCAGTTTGTTGCCTGTGCTTCTGACCAACTGGCTAAAAGAGTTTCCAACACCACTCCCTCCACCCCCACCTTGGGTTTAATTTGTTTGCAAAATCAACCAGTCGATCCTAAAGGAAATCAATCCTGAATATTCATTGGAAGGACTGATGCCAAAGCTAAAGCTCCAATTCTTTAACCATCTGATGCAAAGAGCTGACTCATTGGAAACGACCCTGATGCTGGGAAAGATTGAGGGCAGGAGGAGAAGGGGGTAGAGGAGGATGAGATGGTTGGATGGCATCACCAACTCAATGGACAAGAGTTTGAGCAAACCCCAGGAGACAGTGAAGGACCGGAAAGCCTGGCGTGCTACAGTCCTTGGGGTCGAAAAGAGTTGGACATGACTGAGCGACTGAACAACAACAGCAATAGCAGTTCACGGAATTCAGAGAAACATTTTAAGGTACTCACTGGATTAGTGGTTTGTTCTAAGAAAAATGTAACCCAGAAACAGGCAAGTGAAAGAGATGCAGAGGGTATCTGCAGGCGGGAGGCAGGGTGAGGGGGGAAAGTAGAAATCTTGCATGTTCTCTGCAGGTTCCCCTCTTCAACAATCTCCTTGTGTCGGTCAAGCCAGAAGCTCTCTGAACCCTGTCCTTCAGCGTTTCTTGGAGGCCTTATTACATAGACATGATTGACTCTATCACTGGCCATTGGCAGTTGACTTAACCTCCAGCCCACCACTCCTCCCCCTTGGGGAAATTCCAATCCTCTAATCACAGGGTTTGTCCTCAAGGCAACCAGCCCCTTACCTTAGGTGTGGTCCAAAAGTCACCTCATTAACATAACAAAAGACACCTTTATTGTTCTCTGCACTTAGGAAATTGCAAAGGTTTGAGGAACTCTGTGCCAGAAAGGAAACAAAGACCAAATAGATACTGCTTAGTATAAATCACAGCATTACACAGAGCCAGAAAGAATGATAGAAGGATTCGAAAGTGTAACCTGGGGAAAGAAGTGGCAGGGGACAGGTGTTTTGGAATAAATAACTGGTTATCATGTAAGGCAGATATTCTGACTCATGGTGTGACCTAGATATAGCACAGAGGTTAAGAATCAAAAAACAAATGGCATGTGAGAAATGGAACATTTCCTTCCATATCAGTAAACAAGAGATGCCACAGTCATAAGAGATTGTCCCTGCTCCAACATCAGCTGTTGAGCCTGAGGGAACTCGGGAAAGAAAGAACACTCGCCATCTAGCAACAGCAGCTGCTCCCCACAGTGAGCCCAAGGGCACTCAGGATTCGAAAAACACAGGAACTGGCCCCAGATAGGTGAGGCGAATAAGAAAGGAATGGTTTCAGTGAGTCGGACTCTTGCATCTTATCATATGCAGAAAAGCACTAAATCCCTTAACTTGGGCTTTTTGGTTTTCCTTAATTCACAATAATCTTTTGATGTTCAGACTACCTCCCCCTTGTTACAAAGCCTCTATATAACCTGGCTCCTCCCTTCATCACCTCCTCACCTCCTCTGGGCATTTCTCTCAGGGTTACTTGAGATTCTGTCTCCCCGGCTTCCAGTCTTAAAAATTCCCACAGAATACAACATAACTCTCAACTTTGAGGTTGTGGAGATTTTTTAGGTTGACGCATGGTATACCAGAATACCCAAGGACTCCAAAGTAAGCATGCTTCTATTGTAGAGCCTAAGTGACTCCGTCTTTAAAAAAGGAGCCGCCATCTTGTAATAAAGGGCAACACCCAAGTTCCTAGAAAAACCACAGAATAGTCCAGCCCCCACCCTGAAAATACACCAATCAGGGGGCTGTTTGTGGTTAAATACACCTATCAGGAACTAACACGCAAAAAGTCCACCAATCTCTGTTTTACAAGTTTCAAAAAACCCCTCACCCCGCCCCACAAACTATAAAAACGCCTATCTGCTGTTACTCGGGGCTCTCCTACCTAAGCTGCTGCATCTGTGCGGGTAGAAGCCTCTGCTCGAGCTTGAATAAAAGACCCTCATGTGTTGACAGCGGAATCAGCTCCTGAGGTGTTCTTTGGGGGATCTATAATCTGGGCACAACACTATCAGCTATGAGTTGTCCTGAATTCAAATTGTCTCCTGGGGCCAAAAAAGTGACTGAAATGTGTGAAGTGATCCATTAAAAATAAAATAAAAGGATGCAGTGGCATGATGAAGAAGACTAAAGTTATCCAAACTCAATTTTCTTAAACATTCATCAGCCCAAATGTATATATATATATATATAATCACTGTGACTATATATATATAATCACTGGGCCAATTCAGTGATATATGTCTCTAATTTCAATCTCTTAAGTAATCTTGGGCAAGTTGCTTAATTCCTTTTTTTTTCCTGGAGTTATTCTTCTGTAAAAGTGGGATATTAATAAGATTTGCCTTAGCAAATTTTTTCAAGGCTCAGGAGAAATAAGATCTATAGATATCCTCTGTAAAGAATAAAGAGCTACATAAATGTTGGATATTATTTTTTTAAGTTTTCTAATTATTAGAACTATCTGCAAAGGCGTTTGGATCTTATAGAAAGTACAGAGAGTTCCTTGTTTCATGAGGGCTTGGAAATTGGTTTGTTCTGTTGAAAAGAAAATTCAAATATGCATAGGAAAAGTCTTGAGGGGGAAAAAGATTCTGAGATTCTGATATTTTCATACAAAAGTCTTACTGGAGGTATGCTAGAGAATGGTACTATTAAGGAGAAAATAATTCATGACATTTGCTGGTGGTTTAGTTGCCAAGTCGTGTCTGATTCTTGCGACCCTGTGGACTGTAGCCCACCAGGCTCCTCAGTCCATGGGATTCTCCAGGCAAGAATACTGGAATGGGTTGCCATTTCCTTCTCCAGGGGATCTTCCCAACCCAGGGATTGAAACCAGGTCTCTCGCATTTCAGGCAGATTCTTTTCCAGCTGAGCTATCAGGGACACCCTAAAGAACAGGGATTTCCCTGGTGGTCCAGCGGATAAGATTTCATCTTCCAACGCGGGATGGCAGGAGAGGGGGTGCAGGTTGGCTCTCAGGGAGCTAAGGTCTCACATACTTTGCAGCCAAAAAAACAAAGCATAAAAAAACAGAAGCAATAGTGTAACAAATTCAATGAAGATTTTAAAAAACAGCCCACGTCAAAAAAATCTTTTTAAAAAAAAAAAGAACACTATGATTTGATGTAAGGAGGGTAATTACAATACAATGGGGTTTTGTAGAAGATGAGAGATGAGGCTCAGCTCCTAATTCAAGCAGGAAAAGTGGGAACTGTCAAGGAATAGAATGGAGGGTGGGTGGATGGAAAATCACTCGGGAAACCTGAGGGGTAAGGAAGGATTCTGAAGGCAGGCCAGGATGTTCAGACGTCACGTGGGGGGATGGTACAGGCTGAGCGACCTGATCAGATATCAAAGGTGATCAGATACCAAAGGTGTTCAGCTCTGAGGGATGTGGGGATTGACTAAACTGACGTAGCAAGTTTAGTCAACTTGCCCAAGTTGAACAAATGCAGAGATGAGCACAGAGATCAGTCCAAAAGTCCAGGTCTACTTGGCGAGAGGATTCAGAAGATCCTGACTGGAGGTTAGTCAAGGAAAGAATTTTTGTCAGTGCTTATCAAGGGTGAGGAAAGCAGGACTGGGCAGAGCAGGGAGGGACGTTAAGCTGCAGTCATAGCTGAGGTCCCAGCCACAGGGGCTACGGAACTCTGAGGGCCCCACAGAGCTGCCTCAAACCGAGACGAGGTGGCTGAGTTTTGTATCCCCATGGATCAGTCATTGATTGCCAGCTGCTTCAGGGAGGAGGTGTCACCTCCGGCGACTCAGCTCCCTTCTGAGACCAGCAGGAGTCACCTGTGAGCTCTCTGTTGCCCAGTCTTGGCAGCTGAGGGCTGAGACACTCGTTCCTAAGTGAGGAGTGCACAGCATAACATCATTATGAAAGCTACTGGTTGGAGAAGGAAATGGCAACCCACTCCAGTATTCTTGCCTGCAGAATCCCATGGACAGGGGAGCCTGGCAGGCTATGATCCATGGAGTTGCAAAAGGTCCAGGACATGGCTTAGCGACTAAACAATGGTAAGGACAGCCCTAGCCAGTATGTGAGAACAAAAAGTTGTTAGGAATTGAGGGTTGGGGCTAAAACAAGAATCCTTTTGTTTACAGATGTGGTTGTATATTTAGAAAAATCAAAGTAAACTACAGGCGAATATTTAAACTATAAAAAACCAAATAAAGCTTACAAAACCTTAACAATACTTGCAATAGTATAATATTCAATAATCTAATGAATGAACAATTATTGATTCCCTTCTGCATGTATTAAGTCCCCAACATACAAACGAGTTCCATTTCGAGAGAGCATTTGTAAGTCCAACTTGTTCTAAGTTCAACAAAGTTAGCCTAGGTACCCAACTTAGTCATATAGTATTGTACTGTAACAGGTTTATAATACTTTTCACACAAATAATACATTAACAACAAAAAATTAAAGGAAACATTTTTAATCTTACAGAACAATACCTTGAAAGGTACAGGAGTACAGTACAACAGCTGGTATACAGGGGCTGAAATTGAGTGAGCAGACAAGAAGAGTTACTGGTGGAGGAGGGAGGGGAGGTGGGAGATGGTCGAGCTGAAGGATCATCAGCAATAGGAGGCGGAGGGCAAGCTGCACTGTTACCCAAGCATGACACTGATGGAGCTCTAGTTCACATCTTTGTAAGTCTGCAACTTAAGGTTTCCTATGTACAAGACTTACTGTGTCAAAGTTCTGCACTAGCTCCTCTCATAGGTCATTTCAGGTAATCTTCTCATTGACCCTATAAGATAGATATTATAGATAGATGAGTAGTTATTACTATATTATAGGTAAGAAATCTGAGAGTCAGAGGGGTTAAGACACTTATGCAAGCTTGCACAGCTGTTAGTAACAGACTGAGAGTCAGAAGGCCCATCTGACCTCAGAGCCTGGGCTTTTAGTCTTTCAGAAATTATCATATTGATCGGGGGCCTTCCATGGTGCTACAAGTTTTATACACATGACATCGCTACTCTGCTGAGTAGGACTCAAGCTCCCTGCTTCCTAGATGACAAAGCGGACACAGACACTTCAGGTCACTGTAAAACGTGATCTAGGTTAGATTCAGACCCAGGTATGTCTGATCCCAAAGTCCATGCGCTTCCCCGTGAACCACACTGTCTCGTCTAAAAGTCAGTGATCACTCTCATGCGACCAAATTTCAGACCCAGAAAGCTACAGATGGTCCAGTCTTAGGTTACCTTAATGACCCAGAGAAGGTTGATGGAATAGCAAGAAAGACCACTGCAGGTTACATGAGTCCATGCGGGGAAGCGCATGGACTTTGGGATCAGACATACCTGGGTTTGAATCTAACCTAGATCACGTTTTACAGTGACCTGAAGTGTCTGTGTCCGCTTTGTCATCTAGGAAGCAGGGAGCTTGAGTCCTACTCAGCAGAGTAGCGATGTCATGTGTATAAAACTTGTAGCACCATGGAAGGCCCCCGATCAATATGATAATTTCTGAAAGACTAAAAGCCCAGGCTCTGAGGTCAGATGGGCCTTCTGACTCTCAGTCTGTTACTAACAGCTGTGCAAGCTTGCATAAGTGTCTTAACCCCTCTGACTCTCAGATTTCTTACCTATAATATAGTAATAACTACTCATCTATCTATAGTATCTATCTTATAGGGTCAATGAGAAGATTACCTGAAATGACCTATGAGAGGAGCTAGTGCAGAACTTCTTGTGAAAGGATTGTCAGAACCTCTGGTCAAGAGGATTGAAGGAACTCATGAGATCAGAAATGGGTGCTCTATTCTCAAGCCGCTTGGGGAGCTGAAGCCAGAGGCTGTATTGGGTCATTTGTAGTGATGCAGATGAAGCCAGAGTCTGCCAATACAGAGTAAAGTAAGTCAGAAAGAGAAAATCAAATACCATATATTAGTGCATATATTACATATGGTCTCTAGAAAAATGTACTGATGAATCTATTTGCAGGACAGGAATAGAGACACAGACTTAGAGAACAGGATTGTGGACATGGAGGAGGAAGGAGAGGGTGGGACGAATGGAGGGAGGTGCACCGACAAATATTCACTACCATGTGTAAAATAGTGGGAAGCTGCTGTTGAACACAGGGAGCTCAGCCTGGTTCTCTGTGTTGACCTAGAGGAGTGGGTTGGGGGAAGGCTCAACAGGGAGGGGATATACATATACATATAGCTGATTCACACTGCTGTACAGCAGAAACCAACAATAATTATAGAGCAATTATCCTCCAATTAAAAAATAAATTAAAAATAACAAGACAAAGAAAATGGTTCTTCTCTGGATCAGCACCACCACTTCTGGTCTCTAAGCAACTAAGGGGGAGAGGAATCAAAACCTCTTACCTCCTTCATCCTAATAGAAATACCTTGACCTCCTAAGATCTGGGTCTCTAACTGTGAGGGGAGCAGTCACTAGGTCCATTCATTTTCTAGGCTAAGGCAGCTCTCTTGGGGATTTAAAAAGCTAAACTCTCCCAGCACCTTCTATATCATCACCTGGAATGTGAATCCTGGAGGCTGCTGGAAGAAGGCAGGGTGGAGAGAAAGAAGTGTCCATTAAAGACAACTCTGAAGATTTCCAAACTCCTCAAGCCAGGTGACATGCAGAATCTGAGCAGTTGGTATCCCAGTTACCATCACTCCCTGCCATCCCCACCTCAACCCTTCTGGATTTAGTGAAGACAGCATCAGCTTTTGAAGGAGGTGACCATAGGTTCAATACTGGCTCAGATGTGTGAACTTGACATATTTCTTAACCTCTCTGGGTCTCGTATTTCACATCTATACATGAGAATAACCAGAGCAACATTTGTGAAAATGTCTGATAAAGTGGCTGGCTTCCACCAGGCACTCCAAAAAAATCAAAACAAAAAAGGAAAGAAAACATGAGTCTTCTTCTCCCTTCTCCATCTCTCTCAGTAATACAATCTAGGTACGCTCAGCACAGAAAAGGAGAAGAGAGATTTGGACACAAATCAAGACATAAAGAAAATATATGTAATATGTTATCCAATGGTTTTTCCCACAGTCATGCATGGATGTGAGTCGGACCATAAAAAAGGCTGAACACTGGAGAATTGATGCTTTCGAACCGTGGTGCTGGAGAAGACTCTTGAGAGTCCCATGGACAGCAAGAAGATCAAACCAGTCACTCCTAAAGGAAATCAACTCTGAATATTCACTGGAAGGACTGGTGCAGAAGTTGAAGCTCCGATGTTTTTGCCACCTGATGCGAAGAACTGACTCATTGGAAAAGACCCTGATGCTGGGAAAGATTAAAAGCAGGAGAAGGGGATGACAGAGGACAGAGATGGTTGGATGGCATCCTCGACTCGATGGACATGAGTTTGAGCAAACTCCAGGAGATGGTGAAGGAAGGGAGTGCTGTAGTCCATGGGGTCGCAGAGTCAGACACAACTTAGCAACTGAACAACAATGCTATCCAGGCTGTATTCTTGACATCAAGTGGCCTTTTCTCATCTTAAATAATGCCCTGAGAATATTTTCATTGAATTTCAACAAATACCTTTTGGGCATCTATTATTGAGTTGACCAAAAGTTTCCTTTGGGTTTTTCAAGAAGATGTTATGAACAAAATCTGAACAAAGTTTCTGGTTCACCCAAAACATGATAGGCAGCTCTGTAAGGTGGAAGTAAAAAGGATATCAGCCCAGGGACTTCCCTGGGGGTCCAGTGGCTAAGACTCTGAGCTCCCAATTCAGGGGCGCTGGTTCAGTTCCTGGTCAGGGAACTAGATCCCACATGCTGTAACTAAAGATCTAGCATGCCACAACTAAAAAACAAACAAAACAAACCCAACCAAAACATCTGGCACACCACAACTAAAAGATGCATGCCACAACTAAGATAAGGCACAGCCAAATTAAAAAAAAGAGAGAGAGAGACATTATCCCAGCCCTGAAGATGCTTACATGAGACTCAGTACTAATGTTTGTGTCCCTTTCAGACGTTCAGAAATCAGGAAAGCCTCTAAGTCACTCCACAAAGTGTTGTATATGATCATCTTTTTACTACTCCTGAAATCAAATTACAGTAATCAGATTAAAATTTTTAATCCTATCCATATAGTATTTACATTTTCCAAAGAGCCACTCTGTCACAGACACCTAACTAATAATTATCAGTGGCTCAACTGAAAGTCTGTCTCAAAATCAGATTCGATGTTCAGCAGACACATGGAGAATTCTGTGATCCCGCTTGTGAGCAAGAACAGAGAGGTCTGTATTTTGTCCTAGAAAGACATTTCACGTTCAGTCTAGCTGAAGCAGAATTCAACGGCTACTCTAATCATAGTTCCTACTGAGAATTAAAGGAAATCATGTTCCTTGGTGGTTCAGATGGTTAAGAATCCTCCTGCAATGCAGGAAACAAATCCCTGGGTTGGGAAGATCCCCTGGAGAAGGGAAGGGCTACCCATTCCAGTATTCTTGCCTGAAGAAGTCCATAGACAGAGAAGCCTGGTGGACTACAGTCCACGGGGTCACAAAGAGTGGGGCACGACTGAGCAACTAACACTTTTACTTTTCATGTTCCCATAGCCCCCAGAAGAGGGAAAACTAATGAAAGCACACGTAATTATTTCATTCTAAAAATGGGCCTAATTGGACCCCTTGAAAACTATTAACTCCATGTGTTGGAAGGTTGGTCTGTACTGGAAGTGCAGCCCAGCAAGGCTATGCAAGAGTCCTGGGAGTGGAGAGGGGTCTGTAAGCTTTGATCCGTGGAGAGAAGCAAATGAAAGCAACTAGATATTCTTGCAAGTCCCTCGACGTGAAAACAATATGGAGGAAGAAGAAAAAGATAAAGCAGAAGGAAAAAAGAAGAGGAAGGGGATGTGGAAGAGGAGAACATACTGAGTTCCTAGTACAGGACAGGTGTTGCCCCACCTCTTCGTAAAGGTGATCTCATCAGCATCTTTATGCCCACTGTACCAAAAACTGCAAACCGTTGAAGTGAAGTTGCTCAGTCGTGTCCAACTCTTTGTGACCGCATGGACTGTAGCCCACTAGGCTCCTCCACCCACAAAATTTTCCAGGCAAGAGTACTGGAGTGGGTTGCCATTTCCTTCTCTAAAAAATTGCAACCGAGGAAGTAATTTCCTGAGTTCACATAACCTAAGAAGTAGCTAGACTCCAAAAATCTCCATTTTCCATTTGACTACTCAGGACAGAGCTCATTACAGGTCATTTTTACAAAGCAGGTAGTGTATTTAGTTTGCATCTAGGATGGAGCTGATCCTTTGACATCTCCACTGCCTCATCCCCATCCCACTTTAATTGTTCTTTAAACCCAGTAGAAGTTGAAAGACCCTCCTTTGAGATTCATCCATGTGAAGGAGGGTGGATTGTCAGGCTTCCCACCAGAGAAAACAGCTGCTGACTCCAAAGATTGAACTTCAAGAGGCACCCAGAGCAGCCACTGGTCTATTTTAAGAAATGGAGTGCCCTCCGGGAACAAACAACCTATAGGAGGTAAATGACAATATAACTACAGTGAATACTAAGTGTCTTAAAGGGAAAGATTTACGAAGGGAAAGATTCCAGCCAGAGGGAACAGCAAAAGAAGACATTCACTTGGCAAAAGAAAATCCAGAAAGCCGGTGTGTCTGGGTGTGATGGATAGGTGGAGAGTGTCTGGACCTGAGCTGGAGGTCTTTGTGTCTCTTGAAATTGGTTATGTAAGCACCAAACTCCATTTTCTCTGGGTCCACAGCTAAACTGTGGATCCCAGCCTCTCTTGCAATCATGTCTGGCCAGATGACTGTGCTGTAGGAAGCAGAACATGAACCAAAGTGATATGGGCTTGTCCCCGCCGCCGCCACCCCCTACCCGCTCCACCATCACCTAGCAATCCTCCAAGGTCCTTCCCATCAGGTAGATAATGTCAAGTCAGGTGACACTGGAAGCCAGGTGTTAAAAATTATGGAACCACCAAGACAGGAGTTTGGCTGACCGAGGTCCACCACTCTGAATAATGAGGTTATTTTAAGGTTTTTAGTAGAACAGTACTTCAGACAGAACACCCAGTACATTTCTTCTAAATTCTCCCATACCTAGTTCAGTTACATTGACAGTGCCTTTTATTTGTTACCAAATTCATATGAAAGATTTACACATTCTATTTACACTTTTCATGTGCAAGGCAATGTGAGACACTGAAGTTGCAAAAATCTTCAGATCCAAAGTTCCTGCCCTTAAAGTTCTCACAGTGGGAGTCACAGAAATAAAGATGAGGAGTTTCATTGAAGAGTATGCGTGATCATCACTGTAACTGGAAAATGGAATAGCAGTGTGGGAGCACAGAATATATAGTCATGGACTCTGCCTGGGGGCTCAAGGAAGTCTCATAGAGGAGGGTCCATTTGGTTTGGGTCTTGAAGGATGAGTAGGAGTTTTCTTTGTGAAGAAGGAAAAGGAGGAAATTCTGGTCAAGGAAATAGCACATAGAATGAATTAGAAAAGCATATCCTTTAAAATCAGGGAGCCAGTGAAAAATTGTATTTTATATGTAGTCAATAATTAATTTCCTGATGATACGTTAAACACTAGAAAGCAAAAGATGCCTGTAGTTTCTTTTATATTCCTCAAGTTCTACACACATGTGAAGAACAAAGAAGAGAGAGAGAGGGAGAGAGTAAAGGAGGGAAAGAGAGACCGAAGGAAGAAGGGTGAATGACACCCACTCAAGCTTAGTTAACCAGGGTTGGTGTCACTGTTGAGAAAGAACATTCAGGGTTCGTTTTGAGTTTCATTTACGCTATATCCATGTTCATTTCACACCATCTGGCAGCTGCTTTAGGCCATTTTATTGTCCGTTGGAAGCATGATTGGGCCCGAAATGCAAGTTGTAAATAGTGTACATTGCATAGTAAAGCTGGATTTAATGCATAGTATGGTTTATTAATGTTACCGCATTTACTGTGTATTTAGAGTTGTCATTGATTTTTATTCAAAAGGGCATTTTTATTACAACTACATGATACCAGAAAAATAAAACCCTCCCCTTGCCAAAGCAACTTCAGGTTAAACTGCTGTAAGTGCTTGTGAAAAGCCCAGCTAAATTTGGCTGGTTTGGATCATTCCTCCCCTGGGATCGCTCACCCACAAGCCTCTGCAGGAAGGATGGGGAGGAGAAATGGACAGTCTCCTCACCTGACCCAGGATGGCTGCCGAAGAAACAGAAAGCATCTGTGGTACCTTATATTGGTACTGACCCTAAAGCTAATGGTCTCCTGCCAGTGCAGGAGACACAGGAGACCCAGGTTCAATCCCTGGGTCGGGAAGAGCCTCTAGAGGAGGGCGTGGCACCCCAGTGTTCTTGCCTGGATATTCCCCTGGACAGAGGAGCCTGTGGTCTACAGTCCATGGGTCATGAGGAGTTCGACACGACTGAGCAACTAAGCATGCACACACGCATAAAGCTAATGAATAGTGACTCCAGCTGTGAGTCAGTTAACATGTCGAGGATGTGAGAGAGCGTCTTTGGGCTATTCTAATTTTATTTCTTGTCCATCAAGTTTGCACCTACAATGAATAGTCCAAACCTGAGATTTCACAGCAGAAGTTTCTGCTATTACAGCTGTCTTCAAAACTGCCACTTGGCAAAGCAAACATTCTTCCTTCCAATTTCACCCCCCATCCTTTTCTTGGACCCACAAAACCTTGTGATTTGGAAATAACAGTGTATTGCCTGGCATGACAGCTACTAGCCACATTGCTATTGTTGTTTAGTCACTAAGTCGTGTCTGATTCTTTGCAACCCCATGGACTGTAGCCTGCCAGGCTCCTCTGTCCATGGGATTTCCCAGGCAAGAATACCAGAGTAGATTGCCATTTTCTTCGCTAGGGAATCTTCCTGACCCAGGGTTTAAACCCTGGTCTGCGGCATAGGAAGATGGATTCTTTACCACCAAGCCCCCTGGGAAGCCCACTGGCCACATGTGGCTATTTAAATGTAATCATCATTTTTTTTAAACTAAAAATTCAGTTCCTCTGTCACTTTAGACATATTTCAAGTGCCCAGTAGCCATATATGGCTAATGGCTACCATATTAGACAATGTAAATATGGGACACTTCCATCCTTATTTTGGGATTAACATCAGTTCACTGCTATACATAAAACAGATAACAAAGAAGGACCTTCTGTATAGCACAAAGAACTCTACTCACTATTGTGTAATAACCTATAAGGGAAAAGAATCTGAAAAAACAGCTCTGTGTTTACATATAACTGAATCACTTTGCTGTACGTCTGAAACGAACAAAACATTGTAAATCAACTATACTTCAATTTTTAAAAAGATAAATATGTATTTGCAAATATATGTATGTATATAAAAAAATCATTGCAAAAACTAAATGGCTTTAAAATTTTTAAAAAGAAGATATAACTGAATCACTTTGCTATATAGCAGATATTAACACAACATTGTAAATCAACTGTACTTCAATAAATTTTTTAAAGAGTAAGTTCTATTGGACAGCACTGCACTGCATCATAGGTCCCTCAAGACCATAAAAATAAGTGCCCATTTTGCTTGCACAATACATCTTATATCCACCCATTTTTCTCCCTTCACATAGCCCCTTTCTATAACACACACTCCCAACCTTGTGTTTGAGGTCTTCTGGCCTCTCCCACTGACTCAAGCCCCCTCCAGCTTCTAAATCACAACCTCCAATTCCAACCTTACCCCTGCCTACACTTGGAAACACTTCCCTTCACATTCATTCATTCATTCAAGATAAACTGAGTAGCAAGGAATTGTGTGACACTTGTTTGGTGCTCAGGATGCAAGAGCAAAGAAGTTTTCATTTCTCATCCTCAAGGACATTGCAATCAAGCAGAAAGCACTCATTATAACCCTCAGTTGTTGAACAAAGAATCCACAAATCAAGTCATATCATTTTCCTGTTTACATACCTCCAATAGATCACCACAGAAAGGAAATGCTGCAAATATTTGCTGTAAATGATTCAATCCGTGTACACACTTTCAGGGACTAATCTTTTGCACACATCACATATAAGGGGTAGAAAAATATTTCTGCCATATTCCCCTTTCCATTGGGGGTGATATCATTTCTTTTTCACTCTTCTAAGTTGACACTTTTGATAGATGTGTTGATTTTCTGATACACAATGGGATGCCCACAGACAGAACTTGGAAGGAAGAGGCATGAAATTCTTCCGAACAAGATCTCAGGGATGTGAGGAAAGGCCAATGACTGGGACTCTCCCAGTGGTAGCTCCACTGGGTGTTGGGCTTGAAGGCTCTGCTATTCATTTGCACCCCAGTGGGCCCACTCACCCAGTGCCACAACTCTGTACCAGGCCACATCTAGACAGAGAAAGGGGGAAGCTCGCCTGGCCCTATTCAAGCCAACAAAGGAAACTTCCATTGTCCTTGATGTGGTGGTGCTGGTTATTATAGCTCTGTGTGTATGTGGGTTCTGGCCTCTAGTTGATATTCTAGAAAGATGGGCAAAGAGATGAAGTAGCTGCCCTCCAGAGGAAGATGACTTCATCAAACACAGGCTCTGTCAGCTCCAGCCCCACTCAGCAGTCTACAGTATTGTCCACCCCAAGTGGTCAACCACTTCCTGTCTTTCCCAGCCCACAGGACCTGGATCTCCAACTGGATGCTTCCTCTCTACCAGGGAACAAGATCTGGACATAACTTGCAGAGTGCAAGTCAAACAAGTTGGTGGCAAGTCAAGCCCTGGCCAAGGTTTTTGGCGTGGCGGGGGGGGGGGGGGGGGTGTTAGTTTGTTTTTTAGCTATCAGAATCTAAAAATGTGTTTACTCTTCAGCCAAACACAGCAACTGATTTCCATCTACGATTATTTCTTAAGAAGTAGTAAGGCAACTGCAGGAAGAGCTGTGGCCTTGAGCGATGGAACGCTATTATGCCTTAACACATCCACTGAGAAACCCAGAGCTCGTGGGACTAACTTCACTGGCTACAGCAGGGCATGCATGTGAGACACCTAAGCAGGACTTGACACCTCACTGGTTGCTGCCCAGACCATCTCTCCACGGGTTGAGATGTTTCTGCTTTCCCTTGCATCAACTCAGACCTCTCAGATGTACCTATTCTAACAGCCATTTTTAATCTAACCTAACAGCCACCTATTGTGGCTATTAAGGGAAAAGCCTTTTCCCTCTATGCTGCCCTCTGCACAGAAGCCTGAAGCCAGCCAGCAGTGGGCTATGGAAGGAGTAAACCGCCCAGTGACTGAGCCTGCCCCATGATGGCAGGTGGCTTGGGTCCGCTACTCAATCACTGACTGTCGAACCTTGGGCAAAGTAATCCTCTTCCTCTCCAATCTTCAATTCTTTCATCACCAAAGTGAGGACAGTTCTAGTGCCTCATCCCCAAGGTGGCAGAGAGGATTGAATGAGATAATCCGGCTGACAACTGGACACTCAGCTCAGTGACCCTCCGTATGTGTACAATAATTGTTAACTACTTCTTTTACTAGACTAGAATTCTTCACTCTGTTCAACATGGAAATATTGATAGTTGGAACCTGGAAGGCAAAGCCCTTCTGTTTCTTTCCGTGGGTCACTCACTCACTTGTGTCTTTGCATCACCACGGACTATAGTCCGCCAGGCTCCTCTGTCCATGGGCATTCTCCAGGCAAGAATGCTGGAGTGGGTTCTCATTCCTTTCTCTAGGGGATCTTCCCAACCCAGGGATTGAACCTGTCTCCTGAATTGCAGACAGGTTCTTTACCATCTGAGCCACCAGGGAAGCCAACTCTCCTCAATTTCTGCCTTCCATGGCAGGACATGGTGATGACAGCTTCGCCCACTGCCCAGAAAGAACTCAAAGCCCCCTATGACCTCAGGAGAATCAGAAGGGAGTAGACATAGGTGGTAGGGTGCTCCCTGTCTATTTGCAATTATGTCTTAAGCTTGATGGAGAAGTAGGCAACCCACTCCATTATTCTTTCCTGGAAAATCCTATGGAGAGAAGAGCCTGGCAGCCTATAGTCCACGGGGTCACAAAGAGCCAGACACAGCTGAATGGCTAAAAACACACACAGCCCTTAAGACAGGTAAACTTTTCCAGTGGGTGACAGTCAAAACCTGAAAAATTTCCCTGGGAAGTCAGTCACTCCTCAGTAACTTGTTAGAACAGATGACTTTCTATGGAAGCTGCTCCAGAAAAACTGGGGGCCCTCTGAGTCAGAATAAATCCTCCTACCGCCTTTTTAATAGTTTTAATGCATCTTAGGGTTGTCTTTTTCTTGTTTTTAATCATCTTTGGATGGTGAATCCTTAAAACTCTGATGTAAGAAGTAGATGTGCTCCCCAGACAAGTACTCACAGTTCAGTTCAATTCAGATGCTCAGTCGTGGCTGACTCTTTGCGACCCCAGGAACTGCAGCACGCCAGTCTTCCCTGTTCATCACCAACTTCTGGAGCCTACCTAAATTCATGTCCATTGAGTCAGTGATGCCATCCAACCATCTCATCCTTTGTCATCCCATTCTCCTCCTGCCCTCAATCTTTCCCAGCATCAGTGTCTTTTCAAATGAGTCAGTTCTTGGCATCAGGTGGCCAAAGTATTGGAGTTTCAGCTTTCGCATCAGTTCTTCCAGTGAACACCCAGGACTGATTTCCTTTAGGATGAACTGGTTGGATCTCCTTGCAGTCCAAGGGACTCTCAAGAGTCTTCTCCAACACCCCAGTTCAAAAGCATCAGTTCTTCGATGCTCAGCTTTCTTTATAGTCCAACTGTCACATCCATACATGACCACTGGAAAAACCATAGCCTTGACTAGATGGACCTTTGTTGGCAAAGTAATGTCTCTGCTTTTTAATATGCTGTCTAGGTTGGTCATAACTTTCCTTCCAAGGAGTAAGCATCTTTTAATTTCATAGCTGCAGTCACCATCTGCAGTGATTTTGGAGCCCCCAAAAATAAAGTCAGCCACGGCTGCACATAAAGTTTCCAAGTTTTCAAGCACCTGGAGACCTCCTGAGTTCATCTGCAGATCTCTACGAAGTCCTCCTCTTGTTGTTTCTCTCAGTCACTTGCTATCAGTAACATCTATGTCAGGCAGAATATGTTGTGTGATGGGCTCTCCAGTCTGCTTTGAAAATGGGGTCACTACAGAAACAGGGGGTGGGGAACAGCAAGCAGAGCCCACCCTGGCTCCAGGTGTCTCCTGAAGTGTCTCCTGGCCCACATGCCCCTTGGACAGTTCCTCCCTCACACTCAGAAACCCTTCTGAGCTCTTTTTAACTCATAACACTTCTGATGCCAAATGTGGAGTTTTCGTCTCACACCAACCAATCTTCTAGCAATCTGGACACCTACTGAGTGTCCTATAACTCATTTCACTTCTGACACTAATGACTCAGAGTTGACGGAGACCCCAGAGGCTTCAACTTAGCATGCCAGAGGCTTTCCAGATGACTCAAGGGCAAAGAATCTGCCTCCCAATGCAGGAGATGCAGGTTCACTCCCTGGGTCAGGAAGATCTACTGGAGAAGGGAATGGCAAACCACTCCAGTAATCTCGCCTGGGAAATCCCATGGACAGAGGAGCCTGGAAATCTACAGTCCCAGGGGTTACAAAGGAGTCAGACACAACTTAACAAGTAAACAACAACAACCAGAGGTTTAGGAGCTCCACCCCCGCCCCCCAAGGCAGTGCTCACTTCAGATACCAGTCGTAAGTCTCGGGTCCCCAGGTGAGCCACGTTTCTGTGGCTACAAAGTCAGGGGTTTCTTTAAAAAAAAAAAAAAACCCTTTCTAGGTTTGATAATTTCCTAGAATGGTTCAGAAAATTCTGGAAAACACTGACCCATCTATTATCTGCCTGTGTCTTTCAACAGTATCAGTCCTGGGAAAAAAAGCACACAGTGATGGCAGTGTGACTTCTGGTTAATGGAAATTACCAAGTGGTCCAGACCTGGAGAGCGGGAGGCAGTGTAACAAGGTTCTAACGTAAAGCACAGAGCAATTAGCAAGGAGATTTACCTCCCTGTCTTAAAAGCATTTTTATTACTTAATCAATCACAAGCAATTTCTAAACAAGGCTGGGGTTTTACTAGGAGCCATAAATCTTTACCATTTGCTTCCTGGAGGAAGAGCAGAAGAAACAGACATGACATTCCAAGAGGGACTTTGTATCAAATAAAACAAAAGGGAACCCAAGTCACTTAGCAAACAGAGAATGGACAGGAAGTAGCTGCAGGGTCTCAGAGGGTCCAGGGAAGGAAGGGGTGGTCTGGGTCAGGTATCTAGTCCTGATGGCAGATGTCCATTCAGTTCCTTCTCTTATATATTCAGAGGGAGGAAGATGAAGATTGCAAAATGAAAGAAGGGTGCAGTTACCCATGCAGATTATCTGCAACTCCTCTCTTGGCAGAAGGCTTTCTATAGCCTGCCTGTCTCTGGGCTTCAGTTTTCTCATATGCAAATTGGGAGAATTCAGACTGGATTACAACCCCGTGATTCTCACTACTGACAGCTGGGGTGTTTTAAAAACACTATTGCCAAGACTTCGCTGGGCTGGCTGTCTAGTGATTAAGATTTCACCCTCCAGTGCAGGGACTGCAGGTTCCATCCCTGGTCAGGGAACTAAGCTTCTGCATGACTCAGAAAGCCAGAACATAAAGCAGAGGCAATGTAGTAACAAATTCAGTAAAGACTTTTTAAATGGTCAGCATCAAAAAAAAAAAATCTTCATTTTAAAGAAACCCAAAAACCACCGTTGCCAGGCTCCTTCCCAGACCAATAAAATCAGACTCTCTGAGGCTGAGCTGAAGGGTGTTCAATCATCTAGTTCCAGTTGCAACATCCAAGCAGAGAATCTTAATTTGAAAATGCGTGCCTGCTCAGTCGTGTCTGACTCTTTGTGACCCCATGGAACTGTAGCCCACCAGGCTCCTCTGTCCATGAGATTTCCCAGGCAAAAAGACAGGAGTGGGTTTCCATTTCCATTTCCAGGGGATCTTCCTGACTGAGGGATCAAACTGGAGTCTCCTGTGTCTCCCACAGGCAGATTCTTTACCACTGAACCACCTGGGAAACCCCTAATTTGAAAATAAAATGCCTCAAACCTGCACAGGAGCAAGCTTATCGATTACGGACAGAGACACTCAGCTGTGTTCACGAATTCACTCTCTGCTTCCTTGGACAGACCCTTCCTCAAATCTTCTCCACACTGCCTCCTGGGCTGGGCCCTTGGACCTGCCTCTCAGCATCTGTCATGATGCTCAGGGGGAAACGTCCCATCACATCTCAGTCAGACCAGAGAAGTGGGCCCAGGAGGCCTAGGTTAATAAACACTGCTCTATTTAAAGTGTATGACCAACAAGGACCTACTGTCTAGCACAGGGAACTCTGCTCAATGTGATGTGGCAGCCTGGATGGGAGGGGAGTTTGGGGGAGAATGGATCCGTGTACCTGTATGACTGAGGCCCTTGGCGGTCCACCTGAAATTGTCACAACATTGTTCATTGGCTATACTCCAATACAAAATAAAAAGTTTAAAAAAAAAAAAAAAAACAGGTGTGGAGGTTAGGAACTGCTGTCTACAGACAATTTATAAACATCTGTCAGTACTGTTGACCCTGGTTCCGAAACCCTCTTGGAAGACTGGTGCAGAGTAACAGTTCTTCCCTCACAAGACTGATGCGGACAGAGGGGCACCCTAAACCCAACCATGCTACTTTGACTGGTTCCATCATGAGCAAATGCAACAGGGAACCAAGGAAAAGAACCCAACTAAAGGGATGCTGGATCTGCCTGAAACATTTTCTTGGACCCAGGATGGACTTGTTTCAAAGGTGACATCCTAAGACACATGGGCTCCTCCAGAGAGGGGTCCTGCAGTGAAGACTACTTGGCCAACCCCTGACTTACCTCAAAAATCAATTTCTTTTCTGTAGGTAAGTAAAGACTGTCAGTTACCTCCCAAATTTTGACCCAGTATAAATTCTTTTTTCCCCTAATTCTACCTGAGACCTGGAATTTGAAGGGAAAACATATATTTTTCTTAGTCATATGGAATTATAATCTAATTCAAAGGCTTCCTTCTATAGAATATTTCCCTTTTTTCTTCTGAACCCTTCTAGCATTGATCTACCTCTTTTATGGAATATAAACAGGTAGGTAAATGCCTGTATGGAATATGGGTTTCCCAGGTGGCACTAGGGATGAAGAATCCGCCTGCCAATGTAGGAGGCATAAGAGACACAGGTTCAATCCTTGGGTTGGGAAGATCCCCTGGAGAAAGAAGTGGCAACCCACTCCAGTATTTTGCCTGGAGAATCCCATGGACAGAGGAGCCTGGCGGGCTATGGTCAGTAGGATCACAAAGAGTCAGACATGAATGAAAGTAGTTAGCACTACCAGCAGTATATGGAATGTATCTCATCCTGACTTTATTATAATATTTGTACCATTACATCTTTTCTGCTAGACTGTTGGCTCCCCAGTGCAGTAGAAAGAACAAGCTTTTGGAGTCACATTGACCAAGTCTCAGCTCCTGTCCTTACATAGCTGTGTGGCTCTATGAAAACTTTTTGAACTCTCTGAGCGTCAGGGTCTGAATCTATAAAGTGAAGATAATAAGACCGACTAGACAGCGTTGGTGTAGGAATGAAAAGAGATATCACACCTTGAGTCTCTAAGTTTAGCCATGCTCAGCTTAGAATGCAGTGCTCAGAACCAACCATCCCTGCTATGTCTGTGGTCGGGAGATTCCCCTCAGACAGTGGTGAGCGCAGAAGAAAGATACGTGCCAGCATCAGGAGTGGGGAGAAGGCAGTAGAGCTGTCTGCTGCGAGGGACCTGGACCCACGGGGAGGACCAGCACTGCTGGCTGTAGGCACGTTGGAAGACTCCTGCCAATGACGACCTTCTTTATATCTTTCCCATGTCGGGCTTTCATACCGCTTCCCCTGGAAGCTTTCAACAATGCTCAGCAACACTCCTGTCGATAGCACTACAGCAAATCCCCTTCATACAAACCTTCAAGTTGCAGACTTTCAAAGATCCAATCACGTCGGCTAGTTCACGTGTCTGGCATACAGTGTCATGTGTGTGCATCCTGTACAAGAGGTTGTGCTTTTGTGTACTTTACAGTGCAGTAGAGAGTACAGTCGTACGCCATCTTTATTTCAAGTCCAGGATGTTTGGAAGCCAGATCAAAAAGCAGAAGTATATAGCCCATTGTATGAGTTCAATCTTGGAATGGAACTCATTTGTATAGTAAGTAGGGGACTTACTGTATTAAAAATGCAGAAAACTGGGACTTCCCTGGTAGATCAGTGAACAAGAATCCACCTTCCAATGTAGGGGACACAGGTTTTGTTTCTGGCCAGGGAACTAAGATCCCACGTGGCGTGGGACAGCTAAGCCTGGGTGCTGTCACTACTGAGCCCGTGCTCTGCGACAAAAGATCCTGAACGCCACAGCTGAGACTCAGCGCAGCCAGATAAATAAATATTGTCGAAACGCATAGAACTTTCTGAACTGCTCGTGAAGAATGACCACTCCCTTGGTTCTCTGGCTACATACATACATACACACTTATATATACATACACACACATGTACATGTATACATTTACATACATATGCATACACATGAATACACAGATATACAGACAGACACCCACACAGAGGCACTCACATACTCTTACACATACACACGTGCACACATAAAACATTGTATTTAAGTAGCTGCAACACTATGGAGCCCTTTCATTGGATGTAGATAAAGTGATATCAATTGCCTCCTTGCCCAGAAACCACTTAGGTTGTAGAAGATCAAAATTAAAGTGTTATCCTTCACTAAGCACAATGCCGCCAACACAGAGGGCGCAGATTCCTGCCCAGACCTCTCTTACTCCAAGTCACAGGTTGGAAAACCTTCTATAAAGAGTCAAATAGTAAATCTCCATAGTGCTGTGGCCCAGTTAATTTCTGCTGCACTCCTCAAATCTAGTTCAAAAACAATGATAGATGTTATATAAACAAAAGGGCATAGTCATATTTCAGTAAAATCTTACTTAGAGAAACAAGGTTTCTGCATTCTAAAGTCTTAGGTCTTAATCACTAGCCTGTAGAACTTAATATTTTTTTTCTTAATTCAAAACACAGTTCTTTTAATTTATTAACATATAGTAAATCTCTATACCTCTTAACCTAATAATTTCACTTCTAGGAATTTCTCTGATTAAGATTGACCAACAGTTCTGGATTATTTTGTATTCGGAATCTACTTAACTTCCCAGTAAGAGGTGCATGTACATGCATGTTCAATTGCTCAGTCATGTCTGAATCTTTGGGACCCCATGAACTGTAGCCCACCAGCCTCTTCTGTCTATGGGATTCTCCAGACCAGAATACTGGAGTGGGTTGCCATTTCCTTCTCCAGGGGATCTTCCCGAGCCAGGGATCAAACCTGCGTCTCCTGCATCTTCTCCATAGAAGGCAGATTCTTTACCACAGCAACACCTGGGAAGCCCCCAGTAAGAGGTAAGATAAGTCATATTTTTGTTTCCATTTTGCAGATAAGGAAAACGAGTGACAAAGGTTCTAAGTGATTCTCCCCTGGACACACAGCTGGTAAGTGGTAAAGCAGTTATTTCTAACTCTTAAATGAAAAAGGTATGCAAAATTGGACAAATTGCACAAAAATCTTTGTTTTTTGCAACAAAGTTCATGACAGCATAAAAAGTAATCATCTAAATATCGAGTATGGACCATGGGTACAAATTATTGTACAACAGAATAAAAGGCGGTGTTTTCAATTGACAGAGAAGAACACTGACTCTCTGGTTGCCAAAAAGACTGCAGCAATCCTCTCCTCCCTGGATGCATGCCCCTTTGCTATGCCACGTTGCTGGTCCTTCCTTCAAAATCAGAGCCTGTTTCCTGGCTGTTGAATGGGAGCTGGCCTGTGACTTGCTTGACCAATAGAATGAAGAGGAAGTGATGTCATAAGGTGCCCTGGACCAGGTCCCAAAAGGCCTTGTGGCTTCCACCTTTACCCTTTTGAGATGCTGTGCTGAGCCCACCGTGTGAAGAAGTCACATCCAGCTTCCTGGGGCACAGGAGTCTCATGGAGAAGAACCAATGCTCTTTCTACTGCTGAACAAGTGACCCCAGGGGAGTAAAGTTACGAACTAAAACACAGAACACCCAGTTAAATTATTCTTTCCAGATAAACAAAGAATAATGTTTTCACATAATTGTGTCCCAAATAGCTCATGGACGTGTTTATACTACAAAATTATTCATTGTGTATCTGAAATTCAAATTTAACTTGGTGTCTTGTATTTTTATTTGCGAAATCTGACAACCCTACAGGTGTTTAGCAGAAGGACCCAGCCTGAATTGCTGATCTAAAGAACCATGAGAAATGATAAATGGTTATTTTAAGCTACCAAGTTTTGCAGAGGTTTGTTGCTCAGTGACATATAGCAAAAACACTCTCCTATTTATTGGCATGGAATATGTTACTGCAGGATTAGGGGGTAGTCATACAGGCACAGAAGTGGGGCATAAAGAAAGACTGTTCACTCTGAGCAGAGAAATGACGCAAAGTACATATGTCTATATGTAAAGTACATAAGATCTCTGTGTTCAAACTAAATATTTAATTTTTAATGATGTGTTTTGAGGATGTGTACCAATGTACATAAATGTCAAATATGTATTTGGAGGGGAAAAGCCCAAATTTTTCAGTTTGGATTCCAAGAGCTCATCTTTGAGACACTTTTGATAGTGACTTCCTAGTGAAATCTTTGCTTAGGACGTAATGCTATATTAATATTTTTAAAAGGATAAAATTTGCTGATGACATCCAGTTATACTTCAAAACAGTTATAAAAGAACACAAAGATGTGATTCTGTGTTTTTCTGCTTTCTTTTTTTAATGTGGGGTATATTTGCTTTACAGGCTTCCCAGGTTGCACAGTCGTAAAGACCCTGCCTGCCAACACAGGAGACTCAAGAGACTTGGGTTCGATCCCTGGGTTGGGAAGATCCCCTGGAGGAGGAAATGGGAACTAGCTCCAGAATTCTTGCCTGGAAAATCCCATGGACAGAGGAGCCTGGCAGGCTACTATCCATGTGATCACAAAGAACTGGACACGACTGAGCAGTCAAGCATGCATGCACGCATAGTTGCTTTGCCACGTTGGGAACTAGCTATGTACATACCTCTACCCCTTCCCTGTGGCCCTCCCTGCCGCCCCCCTAGGTGGCCACAGAGCACCATTCTGAGGCCCCTGTGCTATGCAGCAGGTTCCCCACCAGCCCTCTGTTTCACCATGACAGTGCACACACATCAATCCCAAGCTCCTGGTTCATCCTGTCTCCCCCTCTTCCACATCTGTTCTCCACATCTGCGTTATATTCCTGCCCTGCAAATAGGTTCATCTGTACCATTTTTCTAGATTCCACCTATAGTATTAGTATACAATATTTGTGTTTCTCTTTCTGACTGACCTCACTCTGTATAACAGAGTCTAGGTCCACCTGCATCACTGCAAATGACCCAGTTTCATTCCTTTTGATGGCTGAATAGTATTCCATTGTCTCTATGTACCACATCTTCTCCATCCCTTCATCTGTTGATGGATATATGTGCACGTGCACGCACACACACACACTATACACACAACTGTAACTGACAGTTTTTGATGGTAAGGACTGAGTATAAGTGTTTTTCATTTTCTTTTTCCTCTTCTTGGCACTTTGTCGTTTTCCTACAATGTACCCTTCTCTCTTGTGTAACAAAGAACATGTGAGCATCTGTGCATCTGGGTGTGTATTTGCTGTGGCCTTTAATCCCCTGGCCTTGCACCAGCTGTGATGTATTTACAGAGTTCTTGGGCTTTCCCCAACACTGTGTGAAAGCAAGTGTTTGTGTGTGTCAGTCACTCAGTCCTGTCTAACTCTGTGATCCTACAGACTGTAGCCCCACTTGGCTCCTATGTCCATGAGATTTCCCAGGCAAGAATACTGGAGCAGGCTGCCATTCTCTTCTCCAGGGGATCTTCCTAACCCAAGGATCAAACCCATGTCTCAATCCCTTATATTTCCTGCATTAAAGGCAGATTCTTTACCATCGGAGCTACCAGGGAAGCCCAAAAGCAAGTACTGGAAGCTATAAAAAGTGAATAAAGGATGAAGCCTGCTCCTCTGGCCCAGGGGAGAGTGAAAGAACAGGAGACCCAGGTAGTTATTTAGAGTATGTGGTGCTCGGGATGTATGGCATTCAATGGTCCGTCTATCTGTCTAACCTACTTACAAGTCAGCCTGACTCACTCCCCATCACCCCACTTCCAGCTGAGAAGTGAGGACCCCTGCCTTCTTGACAGGCTCGCACAGCTGCTGTGTGAAGCTAGATTTTGTTTCAGCAGCCTCACTAGATGAGGAATGCCAACATCTGGTTAATTCCATCCTAGTTGTGTAATCCAAACCATCAGGGACGTTAATAATGACACCACACCAATGCTTTATAAAACTGTCTCTCTGATGGGGGTCATATTCAGTGCCAGCTTTCAATTATCCACACAAGGGAGGAGAAAGGGCCTGCTTAGGGCCAGAAAAAGAGCAAATTCAAGACAATAAATAAAAACCAGTCTGCAGATAATAGGCTGGGAGGATCATCTGTATTTAGATAATTGAGTTATGACCATAAGCAAGCCATTTATTCCACAAACTTTGTATGTGTAAACCAGGACTCCAATTTATTAATTTACTGCTAGAAACGAATGCGCTGTCATGTGGCCCAGACACTCACATCCATCTGACGGATCATGCATTTGCTCCATCAGCAGCAGCTACAAGGGAAGTCAGATTATCAAAAGGTTGCTTGGTGAGCGTGGAATCCATACAAGAGGAGCTTGCTTTGTAATTTAAATTAAGCAAACATTTATTGTGCTTTATACGTCAGGATCATGCTAGGTAATGAGGACCCAAAGATGTGAGGCCCAGCTTTGAAGTTTGCAGTCAAACAGAGAAGCGTGGTTGGACAGTCATTTAATATGATCAACATCACAACAGAGATGTTACACACACGGGCAGTGGCTCCGGAAGCCTGAAAAAGTGTCTCCTCAACAGGGGCTAGGTTAACGTGTGCGTGCGTAGTAAGTCACTTCAGTTGTGTCCGACTCTGTGCAACCCTATGGACCACAGCCTGCCAGGCTCCTCTGTCCACGGGATTCTGCAGACAGGCGTACTGGAGAGGGTGGCCACGCCCTCCTCCGGGGGACCTTCCCAACTCAGGGATCGAACCCGTGCCTCTTCCACCTACCTGCACTGGCCAGTGCGTTCTCTACCACGTGCACCACCTGGGAAGCCCCTCGGTTACGGACTTAAGGACTTAGCCTTAATAGAGGTTGCATTTACGGCAGGGTAGATTTCAGGCAGATGAAAGAGTGTGTGCAAAAATACCAAGAGAGGGTGGTCCAGTGGTTAACAGTTCATCTTCCAAAGCAGGCAGCACAGATTCGATCCCTGGTCGGGGAGCTAAGACTCCACATTCCTCAGGGCCAAAAAACCAAAGCATAAGACAGAAGTGATATTGTAACAAATTCAATTAAAGACTTCAGAAATGGTCCACATCGAAAAATCGTTTTAAAAATAATACCAGGAGAAGAAGATGTGAAGGGTCCTTTTGTCCAGACTGGGGTATGAAATGGTAAAAGTTATCAGATTGTGACAGTGTTTGAATGCTAAGGAGGTTGGGTGCTCAACTTCGGGTACATAAGACTAAGCTGGGACACACTTTAAAGACTGTGAACCTTCTACTGATCTCAGGAGAAGGGGCTCAGGCATTCATATTATTGAGAGAATACAAAGCTAATTCTGAAGTGAAACCTGGGAAGAGATTCTAATACAGGAGATGATGGAATATATTTTCAAAAGCCTTAGTGGACTTAATAGGGATGTTATTTTATACACATTTCACAGATGTGGAAACTGACAATATAGTGGGGAGAAAACTATTTCAGTGGCGATGGGGAGAGGGTGGAAACAGGGCTGGTACATTAGTCAGAAGTGTTCTTCAGATAAACAGAACCAGTGGGAATCATACAGATACAGATTAGATCTGTAAAGACAAAGGGGCTTTCCTGGTGGCCTAGAGGGTAAAGCATGTGCTTGCAATGCAGGAGACCCAGGTTTGATCCCTGCTTCGGGAAGATCCCCTGGAGAAGGAAATGGCAACCCATTCCAGTACTCTTGCCTGGAAAATCCCATGTCCATGGGGTTGGGTCAAAAAGAGTCAGACATGACAGCGACATGTTTGTTTGTTTGTAAGAGAAAAAGAAAATGTTAGGAAATGAATTATGAGACTATGGGGATGGCAAGTCTGAAATCTCTAGAACAGACTGGAAATTCAATTAAGAGTTGATATTGAAGCAGGCTGGGAACTTTGGTCAGGTTTCTATGTTGCAGTTTTGAGCATTCCTTTCTTTTCAGGAAACTTCAGTCTTTCCTTTTAAGGCCTTCAGGGGATTGAATGAGGCCCATTCGCATTATAGGGGTAGCTGGGGTGGGGAGGGGTCGGTTACTGGTCAGGGAACTAAGATCCCGCAAGCCATGCAGCACAGACAAAAGATAAATTTTTTTTTAATTGCAAAAAAAAAAAAAAATTAACTATCACAATTGACTCTCAGCTCTAGCCCACCTCTGCTGTCCTTCCTGGTTGGGGGGAGGATTTGGACAGGAGGAAAAGTTTCTCCTGACAATCAGGTCCTCTGATCACCTCTCTCCCTGAAACAAGGATGTTGACTCCTCGGCCTGGGAGACAATGCCTTAATCCAGAGCAAAAGATACTAAACCAACGGCTGGAAATCTTGATATACACGCTGCACCACCCAGTGGGCCAGCCTACGCAGTCTTCTTTAAGGAAGCTTTGCCGTTTTCCCACTGTAATGGGGCTGGGCTGATACAATGGCAGCCGCTGGTTGCTGTCATCTCAATGCTTAATAAGTACAAATGAACCGAAGCACAGTGCCCTGATCTAACCATGCTGAGGGTTTTGATAAATGGCTCCTTTATATTTTCATTTCATAGACTTTCACATCACACAGTGAGAATCAGAAATGCGCTGCCTCATGGTGCAAAACTTGCCCACCAAGGAGAGGCCTCCCCCCAGGTGTGGGGAGCTTGGGCCACGGAAGCAGCCTCCGGCAGCCTGGCTTCCTCTCCTGGCTGCTCCCCTGGGCCCCAGCTCTGCAGGAGCCTACTGCTGCCAGCTTCCTGGAACAAAGCGTTTGGTTTTTTATTAGATTGATCTAAATCAGTAACTATGGTTCCATCTAAATCATTTTATCCTACTCATCCGGTGGCAAAAAAATAAAAACTCAAAAAAGTAAAGACATAAACATTGACCAATCACAGTGTTTCAAAGGATGTTTAAATCAGAAGGGATCTTCAAAACAAACTTATAATACTCTGAATTCTCTAGAGATCAGGAACAGGAAATAAGGCGCCCAGAGTTACTGCCCAGTTTTAAAAGCAGAGCAGGTTCCCAATCCACTGGTCGGCCTTTCTGTTTCTTCCTTCCTTCCTTCCTTATTTCTTTCTTTCCTTCAGTTTGTTTTGCACCTCTGGAATTTCTCTGGTGGTTCAGTGGCTGAGACTCCACTCTCCCAGTTCAGGGGCCCCAGATTCAAGTCCTGGTCAAAGAACTAGAACTAAGAGATAGAATGCCACAACAAAGAGTGAAGATCCTGTGTGCTGCAACTAAGACCCAATGCAGCCAAATAAATAATTTAAAAAGAAATTTTTTTTGTACTTCTATTTAGCACAGAGTATTTTATATGCAGGCTTCCCAGGTGGCGCTAGTGGTAAAAAAAACACCTCACCTGTCAATGAAGGAGACATTAGAGACAGAGGAGTTTGGTCCCTGGGTTGGGAAGATCATCTGGAGAAGGCAAATAGCAACCCACTCCAGTATTCTTGCCTGATAACTCCCACGGATAGTGGAGCCTGGCAGGCTATGGTCCATGAGGTCACAAAGAGTCAGACCGGACTGAAGTGACTTAGCATGCACGCACGCATTTTATATGTTTTCCAAGTAACTTTCGTTTTCTCCAAGCCAACTTGCTTTCTCCCCATCCTTCTTTGAACTGTGTATGATGGAAAGCAAATACTGGCGCAGTCCTGCTGTCTGCCCAGGGGAAGGAACTCAGTGATGCTCACACGAGGAAGTGCAAATTCAAGCTCAGCCTCTATCAAACCCAATGACATTTTGGAAGAATCTGAATAAAGGTAATTATTGTGTGAAGGTAAATTAGCCCCGGGGAAGAAAAATAACAGAGACAAAATGAATGATTGAATATTTCAACTATAAAAGCCTGTTCACAGTGAGCTACTAGGCAAGTGAAGACCTGACCTGCCAACGTGCAAGGATTTTGCCTGGAGAAAGAGCCAGATTCATCAGGGTTAAAGTCTTTCCTCTAGTTTTTTCATATATATACCTCCTTGGGCAACCAAGGGCACAGTGAAGCCATCTTAGCTCCTCTTATGGATGCTGAAATGTAACTTTTATCTTGACGGCTCTCCTCTCTCTTTCCCTTTACTGATCTCCCTGGACTTCTTTGTGCAAAAGCTAAAAGCTCCTTTGGAGTTCTGGTTCATATATGACAGGTGTTCTAACAGTGCATGCAAACACCCACATAAAAATACAACCACACAATCACACACAAACATGGGCATACACACGGGCATGTGTGCATACACAAATACACACACATATGTCCAACTCTTGAGAAGTCTGCAATCTAAGAGGACTGCTAGAATTAAAAATAATTGCTAACCTGGGATTATCTCCAAAGCAAAGTGGGAACCCAGGAAAGGAGCAGGGCTGTGGACTACTTTGCTAGGGATAGTCAAGAGGGCTTCCCAGAAGAGTCAGGTGCTGAGATGAGACCTCAAGGCTGAGGAGGAGGGCAGAAACAGAGGAAAGAGTTCTTTGGCAGAAGGGAAGAGCACAAGTAAGAGGGCTGGAGGGGCCAGGAGCCTGGCATGTTTGGAAGACTAGTGAGTCCGGACTCTCAGAGAATAAAGCCATCCGGCTTCTGTGAACTTGGGCCATGACTGAAGACTCTAATGCAGCCCCAGATATTACCTCTGGGTCACCGGGGCTGGAGGAAGAGGAAATATGGCCTCCCTAAGGTGGCTTAGTGGTGAAGAATCTGCCTGCTAATGCAGGAGACTGGGGTTCAATCCCTGGGATGGGAAGATCCCATGAAAAAGGAAACAGCAACCCATTCCAGTATTCTTGCCTGGGAAATCCATGGACAGGGGGGCCTGGTGGGCTACAGTCCATGGGGTCGCAAAGAGTCAGACACGACTGGAATCAACTTAGCAAACATTCATACACTTATTAATTACTCACCTTTCCCAACTAGAGTGACTTCCCTTGTAGCTCAGTTGGTAAAGAATGTGCCTACAATGCAGGAGACCTGCATTCAATTCCTGGGTTGGGAAGATCCCCTGGAGAAGGAAATAACAACCCACTCCAGTATTCTTGCCTTGAGAATCCCATGGACAGAGGAGCTTAGCAGGCTACAGTCCCTGAGGTTGCAAGAGTCAGAAATGACTGAGTGACTAAACCAACCACCCAAGTAGAAGGGAAGCTTCATAGAATGAAAACATGTAGAGCAATGTCTGGCATACAGAAGGCACTAGCTGGGTCAATCATCAGTCAATGTAGTTAGCCCCTGCGAGGGTTTCCTGGACACACTAAGTAAACGCTAACCACTTCCAGAATAGGAACAAGCCGAAGGTTAAGAAAGCTCCCTCTCTGCCATGTGTGGTTGCTCACGTGACAGATGTGAAGCTCTTATGTCACGTGATCCGATGAGCATCCCCCTCGAAAGAGCATTCTTCTTGGATATGATTGCACCATCTGTCCTAAAAGCATTCATGATTCATGATCAGACAAGCACCAAACCCCATTTGGCAGGTTTTATAAAGTGACTCTCTCTTCTCAGCTGGGTTCTGGCCATGTGTGGGCAGTATTTTGACACTTTCAAATGAAATATGGGCTCAAATGAAAAACACATCAAGGAGTGAGATGAACTGGGCAGGGAAAGAATATTGTTCTCTGTGAATTCTCAGGGTATAACCAGGAGGGGGAAGGGATACATGTAAGTCTAGGAAAATGTGGGCAAATTTTATCCAGTGAGAAATGTTATGAAACTCTGGTTTCATCTCCTGAAGGAATTGCTGGAGGCTTTATTACATATACCTGATGTGTCTGTATACTCAATCGCTCAGTTGTATCCAACTCTTTGAGACCCCATGGACTGTAACCCACCAGGCTCTTCTACCCATGGGATTTCCCAGGCAAGAGTCCTGGAGCAGATTACCAAATTCTCCTCCAAGGAATCTTCCTGACCAAGGGATTTGAACTCGAGTCTCCTACACTGGCAGGCAGACTCGACCACTGAGCCTTGTGAGAAGCCCTTCATATAGCTGGACAAAGACTCAAAGAACACACCCCAAGCATGTTGCAGAGTCTAAGGGTGTTAATTATTGTAGAAGAATTGGAGAAGACTGTCTAGCCGAGGGAAGAGATGAGTATCCTTCCTTCATGCGAGCTCATATAGGGCTCATATCCTTCCTATATGAGCCCTACACCAAGGTCATAGGTGTGGATCCTTGCACCAAGGTGACAGGGCAAAACTCTCCAGAACTGACTGAACCCCATAGCAGCTGTTGCCCTGAGCCCTCCCCCTCCACTCAAAACTGGCCATTCCCTGTCTCCATATTAGGTAAAATATCCACCCTACAGCATCCTAACCAATCACCTAATGCTACCCTTCCAGCAGGAATTTTCTTTGTCTTGCTTCTATAAACATCAGCTACTAGCCCAGGAAAGGCACAGACTCTTCCTTGAGCCAGCCGCCTGTTCTAACAATGTCTCCAGCTCTAATGAACTCTATTCTCCTCTCATTCTGCCTCAGGTCTGGAAACTCTTTTCCAACCCAAGCATACACCACAGCACTTTACAGACAAGAAGAGACTGAGTTGCTTCCTGCCCAACCAACCTTTCCTCTGGTGAGAGAAACTCCACTTTCCCTCAAGAAACCACTCATTCCCCATTCTTGGCTCTTGTAATTTGGGTGAAGCCCAAGTCCAATTCCAGAGATGCGTGCTTGAATCAAACTGCATTATTCTCCGTCCATGTGATTAACCCACAGAAGATCAAAGAGAGAAATTCTGAGATTTTTTTTTTTTTCTGAAACAAAGAAAAGATTTCTGTCTGGAGAAGTTACTAAGCTCAAAGAAGACACATCTCAGGCTATCAGCAATCCATTTGCTTTCTCTTGTAGAGAGTCTACCTAAGAATGTACCCCATGTAAACGTGAGTTGAAGCTGAGAAATGGAGGAAGTGGACTCCAAAAGTAGATGAGTCCCTAGCTTGTCCCTAGCACAAGCAATGGATAGTTTAATTACATAAGCCCCAATTTCCTGAAACTCATTGTCTTAATTAAACCCTGTGGTATAATAAAGATATGGACTTCCCAGGTGGCTCAGTGATAAAGAATCTGCCTGCAATGCAGGAGACACGGGTTTGATCCCTGGGTCAGGAAGTTTCCCTGGAGAAGGAAATGGCAACCCATTCCAGTATTCTTGCCTGGGAAACTCCATAAGCGGAGGAGCCTAGTAGGCTATAGTCCATGGGGTCCTACAGAGTCAGACATGACTTACTGACTAAACAACAAAAAATAAAAATATACATTTAGTCTTTGTCCCTGATTCCTTCAGACAGCTCCTGAAGTCCTTGAAACTTCTTGAGAAATAGTGATTTTTGTTATACTGACTCCCTTTTTGTCACACCTGAGTTTCTGCTAGTGGGATGATGGGGAATAGGACATCTAAATGGCCCCAGGATAGCACTGGGCACCAGAAAGACCAAGAGATTAGAGGGTTGGAATGTTCAGCCCCCACCACTGGCCTTCAGAGCAAGAGGAATGGCTGGAGATTGTACTCTTTAAAGAAAGAAAGAAAAAAAGATTTGAACCACAAGACTTGGGGGAGCTGCCTGACTAGTTTGATCTCCTTGCTGTCCAAGATACTCAAGAGTCTTCTCCAACACCACGGTTCAAAAGCATCAATTCTTCAGCACTCAGTCTTCTTTATGGTTCAACTCTCACAGCCATATATGACTTCCTGAATTGTACCCCTTTCTGTTAAACCAAGGGCTTCCCAGGTGGCGCTACTGGTAAAGAATCTCCTGCCAATTTAGGCAACATAAGAGACTTGGGTTCAATCCTGGATCTGGAAGATCCTTTGGAGCAGAAAATGGCAACTCACTCTGGTATTCTTGCCTAGAAAGTTCCATGGGTAGAGGAACCTGGTGGGCTACAGGTCATGGGGCCGCAGTGAGCTGGACACAACTGAGCAAGCAACATTTTCACTTTCACTGTCTATTGAACCAGTAACCATAAGCAAAGTGATTTCCTGAGTCCTGTGAATCATTCTAACAAATGATCAAACCTGAGAGAACTGGAGAGAGTTGTGGGAACACTTGAATTTTTTTTATTCTATTTTTGGGCCCCACCATGTGGCATGTGGGATCTTAGTTCCCCAACCAGAGGGTAAACCCATGTCCTCTGCAGTGGAAACTTATTGTCTTGACCCCTGGACCACCAGGTAAGTCCTTGAATTTATAGTGAGTTGATCAACAGTACAGGTAACCCTTGGGACCTGTAAGTGGTATCTGAAGTGGGATATCAATCTTGTGGGACTGAGTCCTTAATCTACCCTAACTCTGAAGTTACTATCAAAACTGAATTGAATTCCTGAACATTTAGTTGGTGTCATAGAATTGGAGAATTGTTTGTTGGTACAGAAAAAGTCTCATGTTTGATTGCAGAAGAAAGCACCATGCAAAGTCCATCCAGTGGGATTTTCTGTTACTTGCAACCAAGAATCCTGATTGTTCAAGAGTTTCAGATGTAGAAAATTTTAGGAACTCACCCATGGCCACACAGTTAATAAAAGATAGAACTGGGACTTGGGCCAGATCCATATAACTCTAAAACCCAAAGTTTTCTTTGGAAACCCAAAGTTTTCTTGAGAGGGTTGTCACCATGGAAGGGATTTTTATCCTTAGATGGGAGGCTATACCACATGACTCTTAAAGCTCCAAGTTTCTCTCACTGTAAATATCTCCCCACAGATGACTGTAAGGAAGCTTACCCACCAGACTCCAAAGAAGCGGGATCATCCAGTCACTGCCCACCACAGACCCATTCAATCAATGCAGACCCACCACAATGCCAGACCCTTGTCCTGGCATTCTGAGCACCATACTGTCAGGTAGATATTGGCGTTCGCCAGGGGCTCTTGCCATCTACCTCTACAAAGATTAAATCATGTGCTGCTGCAGCTGTTGATTTTCAACACCCCCTAAAAGAAATTCAAGGTGGAGAGCAGAAATGAGGCACCATGTGCTCAGGAAAGACTGGCAGGACAGTTCTTCAGAGAGTTAGATATTTTCAGGAGCTAATTTTATGAGCCCAATTCTTGTATCTCCCCATACCTAGAAAAGCACTCAAAATCCTTCATGGTGATGACTGCTCCTTGTGACTAGCAGAAAAAAAAATGCGCTTGATTGCATGTACTCCCTTCACCAAAATCACATATATACTGACCTCCCCCTCTGCCTCTTTGCAGCAGTTTCTTAGAGTTATCTGAGATCCTGTCTCCTGGGCTTATGGTCCTCATTTTGCCCCCTAATAAAACTTAACTTGCATTGTACATTCACACTGTGCATTTTTTAAGTTGACACTACACAATGGCATCTGTGAGTATACACTGTCAACACAGCCCATGACATACTAGTCAACTCTTTCCTGAACAAAGCTGAGCAGCAATGTTGAGGGAAAATAATCTCTTTAGCTGGGAGTCAAGTGCATGAAAGGGACCTTAATAAACTGTCTAAAAGGTTGGCAGTTTGCAATTTCCATTTTCTTTCTAATTTCTTCTTATCGCTCCAAAATAAATTATAACATCCTTCTGGCAGGGACCATATCTGAGGCATTTTAGTGTCTCCTTCAACCTCCAGCTCTGGGCCTCATGCGTAAGAAAACATGTCGACTGGCTCATTCAGGACCTTTTGCTTGTCCTGCTTTGATTCATTGTCTCTGTCTCCTTCCAGACCCAGTGACTCCAAGTCTGATGTTAGGAAGTCCTTTCCTAAGCCTTTTTTCACAGATGTTGCCACGTGTGTCGTGCTGATTGGCTGTGAAATTAACCTTGTTTGATATTAGCTTATCAGTCATTTAAAATAAAATGGCAGCTGGGAAGCAGATCATTGAATGGGGAATAGGATCATAAAAAGAGCCAGGAATAGAAACTTTGGGGGCACCTGGGAGAGATGGGGCAGTATCAGAAGGGGAGAGACATAGATCTGGGTATATCTGGATTTAATGAATGAAGGTGACAAAGGACTGAAGCGAAGTTAAAGAGCGCTTAGTACCAGAATGGCTGAGTGGGGAGGAAGAGGCGCAGGACACCTGGAGCAGACAATGAGGTCGTGGGCATGCGGGAGCACTCATTGATCAACAGTGTACAGTGGGCAGGATCTAGAAAGTTCCATGCACAGACTTCAGGGAGGCACCCAGGGAGAACAGAACATGATCCAGCCACACTCGTCTTCTTTCCAGAATACCATGTTTTCCCTTCTAGACCTTTGTGCATCTCTTCTCTCTGCCAAGAAATGTTTTTCTTGGCTAGTTCTAGTCTTCCTTTTCATCTTCTGGGAGCCTTTCCTACACATCACAGCGCCCCCTGGCTGCAATCTTATACTTTCACATCCTAGATGCTTCAGAGTGAAGCATTTACTCTGTCAGGAATCAGCTTTCCTAGGAGTATACTGAGCTTTTTTTTTTTTTTTTAATTTATTACTTAAATATTTATTTTTGGCTGTGCCGGGTCCTCATTGTTGTGCAGGCTTTTCTCTCGTTGTGCTGAGCAGAGGCTACTCTAGTTGCAGTGTGTGGGCCTCTCGTTGTGGTGGCTTCTCGCGTTGTGGTGCACAGGCTCTCAGGCACGTGGGCTTCAGTACTTGTGGCACATGGGCTCAGTAGTTGCAGCTCCTGAGCTCTAGAGCACAGGCTCAGTAGCTGTGGCTCACGGGCTTTGTTGTCCTGTGGCATGCGGGATCATCCCAGACCAGGATTCGAACCCCTGTCCCCTGCACTGGCAGCTGGATTCTTTACCACTGAGCCACCAGCAAAGCCCTTGAGCTCTAAAGTGTCTTCACTCAGTTGTCCCAACTTCCCAGCAGCCCTGAAAGATCAGTGAGTCATGTCTCATCTACCGCATTCAACAAGCTATGTAAATGGAAGCTCAGAGAAGTTGAGAGATTCACACAAAGACCAGGTTAACGATACCTGGGGGCGTAACTCTAACCCAAGCCACTTGGTACAAGTCCAAGGCCTCCCCCCATCAGGCTGCCCATGGGATGCGCTGGAGGAGATATGGGCTGCTGGGGGCTCTGTGGGCACACGGGCATGGGGTCCTGCAAGGTTCACTGTCTTTTGAGAAGATCAGGCTTCCTGTACCGAAGGTCATTCTGGGTAGAAAAGTTACTCCTCCTTTCACACTTGGGCCACCTTACAAAATGGGCGTGTGCTGGATTCTGCCTTATACCATCGAAGGCAGAGAAAGACAAAGCTCTGCAGATAGGAGATCCTAGAATTGTTTCCCGCAGCCCCCTTGCCAGGCCTCCTTTGACCCACGCAGAATAGAAAGAGGCAGGATCTAGATACATAACAGGTGTGCGCAGCCACCCTCCTCCAAAGGCAGTGATGAGGAGAGGGCCATTCATTCAGCAAATGTCCACAAAGTCTTACCGGGTCCTGGGCTCTGGGAGCACAGAGGGACTGAAACAAGATGAGAACTTGTCTCAAAGTGCTCAAATCTGGTGGGAAAAAAATAGAAAGCTGTGTTCCTATATTATGATTCTCTTCTTTCCTGTTACTCCTTATTTTTTCCTTGCTTATTACTTAAAACTTCTTTTACAGACTTGGGGGTTTTTTTTTTCATCTTATCTATCATTTTTATCTCTTGGGGCACTAATTTTTGTCTGTTGTTTCAGCATTCTTCCCCTTAGTGGTTAGTTTTCTTGTGTGGCTTGTCTTTTTTTATTATTATTATTGTTAGCTCATTTTCAACAAGTGCTGTATACCATCTGGGATTTCAGTGTTCTCTGGATCATAAAACATCATTACAGGGTAGCTCTGGATTGGCTTTTATTAGGCTATGGGAGCATCAATGATCTGGACCACTTTTTCTTAATATTCATTCTTATTTACTTATTTATCTGTCTGCATCAAGTCTTAGTAGCAGTATGCAGGATCTTTGATCTTCACTGCAGTAGGTGGGATCTTTAGTTCCGTCATGTGAACTCACAGTTATGGCGTGTGGGATCCAGTTTCCTGACCAGGGATTGAACTTGGGCCCTCTGCACTGGGAGAGTGACGTCTGAGCCATTGGACCACCAGGGAAGTCGTTTAAACCATTTTTAAAGTATTTTATCTATTATTTGGCTGCACCAGGCCTTACTTGCAGCATGTGGGATCTAGTTCCCTGACCAGGGATCAAACCTGGGCCCCCTGCATTTGAGAGAGCAGAGTCTTAGCCCTTGGACCACCAGGGAAGTCTCTGGACCACTTTGAGAGTAATCTCTTGCCTTTCAGCAAATTTGGACCCCACACCAAGTTTGAATGCAAATCTGAAGTTTTAAGTTTCTTTCAGTAACCTTAACCTTTCCTAAGGGACTCTTTGAGGCTCTGGGCTTTATGAAGGGCTCAGTCACTTTCTGTTTGTTTGATTTTGTACAGAATATCTGTGTCTTAATAGCAAACAAACTGTGCTTCCTGGTGGCTCAGATGGTAAAGAAGCTGCCTGCAATGCAGGAGACCCGGGTTTGATCCCTGGGTCAGGAAGATCCCCTAGAGGAGGAAACGGCAGCCCACTCCAGTATTCTTGCCTGGAGAATTCCATGGACAGAGAAGCCTGGCAGGGTCACAAAGAATTGGACGTGACTAACTGATGACACTTTCACTCTCAAATTTTGTATTATGGCACCTGGAGGCTCCCTTTCTTTTCTTTCAAGCACACTTTTTACTGTTTTATTTTGTGCAGAATATCTGTCTTAGAGAAATCAAACTGGCACCATATTGCTGGAAACTCCAAACAGAGACGTAGAAACCATAACAGATCATTTTGGATTTTTCTCAAAAGGAAAACAGGGAGCGCGGAAGTTTCCAAGGGACCTGTCTTCACTCAGAATGATGCTCAGTGGAAAATGTCTACTTTGAAACCAGCACCTGGCACCCTGAAGACAGTCCTGGATCTGTTCTGGAAAACACTTTGAGACCCTGAGGGGCTCACTAGAATTCTCTAGAGTCCATGTCCTCCTCCCTAATGAGTAAAGGTCCTCCCCTCCGAGACATGAACAACAGGAAGGACTTGAGAGAAGTCTCTGGAAATAAGAGGAGAGGTCCAACACAAAGACTTATATACAGGGGCTGGACACTGAGTGCCAGAGAGTGGACCCCAATAGAGTGAGGGGCTGAGCAGGATCACTGTCCTGTCACTAGAATTCCATGTGTATATTGATGCATAAATGGGGAATAGAATGGGTATATATACATACAGTAGAATATTGTTCGGCCTTTAAAAAGGAAAGTAATTCTGATTCACACTACAACATGGATGAACCTTGAAAACATCAAACTAAATGAAAGGAGATGCACAAAGGGACAAAGCTTATGGGATTTCGTTTATGTGAAGTATATCAAGTAATCAAATACATAGAATATAAGATAAGAGTTTTACCAGGGGCTGGGCTGTGTGGTAAGTGGGAGGGAATGGGGAATAGAGAGGGAATTCGTGTTTAACGCATGCAGAGTTCCAATTTCAGATGATACAAAAAAGTCCCAGTGATGGATGGTGGTAATGGTTGTGCAACGAGGTGAACGTACTGACCACCATTGTACACGGTACACTTGGAAATGATTAAGGCATTAAATCTTACATGATGTATATTTTATCACAATGAAAAACAAACATAAAAAAATATACTGTATTTAGCCCTTGTTTCCAAAAGGCTTTAAAGAAGCGTGTCATCTTAACCACAGAGGCCAAATAATGTGACCAGTACCCTCAGCTCAAGGAGACATTAGCTCACCTACCCAGCCAGCGCCTCTAGAGTCACCCAGTGTGACTGACTCTGCCAGCCAAGGCTCACATCACTAAAGCAAGGCCTAGCCAGACCATCCCCACCCAGATTATGACATAGAACAGCAAGCGCTCGCCACTCACAACCAGTCGTGTCTGTCTCTTTGTGACCCCATGGACTATAACCTGCCAGGCTCCTCTGTCCTTGGAATTTTTCAGACAAGATACTGGAATAGGTTGCCATTTCCTCCTCCAGGGGATCTTTCAAACCAGGGATCAAACTCTCTACGTCTCTCTAGACTTCTCCTATGTCTAATGCATTGGCAGGTGGATTCTTTACTGCTGAACCACCTGGGAAGCCCTATTTTTTAGCCATTTATTTTTGGCTGCGTCAGGTCTTTGTTAAGGTGTGCGGTCTTAGTTGCCCCACGGCATGTGGAATCTTAGTTCCCTGACCAGGGATTGAATCCATGTCCCCTTTGGAAGGCTGACTCTTAACCACTAGGCCATCAGGGAAGTCCCAAGTAGACAAGGCCCCCCCAAAAAGAAATTCCTTTTGTGAATCCTTAGGCCATCGGGGGATGGGAAGTCTGGTTTGAATAACCCCTTTCTTCACTAAAAGCTCACAGTCCTGCCCTTTTTTGGCTTCAGTGCACCATCAGCTGCTGCTATGCTTCCCTGGTGACAGAACCAAGGCAGTGCCAGGCTCCCACATGTTTAGTTTGAGTTTTCAGCTTCGATGATCAGGACTGAGGGGAGGAATTGTCATCTCATGGCTCCTGCCTCCCTCCACCACCAACCATATTCCCACTCTGTCCTGCCAGCTAGAATGACACTGCCATCCCAGTCCTCCTGTTCTGCCCGCCTCTCCTCCCACCCCTCACCACCCGCCCCCAAGGCACAGGTGGAAATAAAAAGTCAGATTCGGCAGTCCTGGAAGTCATAGATTAAAGTTGGAAATAAACAGAAACCAGCAAGCTGCTGCACCAGGACAGGGCCCTGTGCCCAAGGCCTACAAGACGCCCACACCAGTTCTCTCTGCTCCTGACAATGTGTTATGATTACATGGCTGAGCCACCTACACCAAATGACAGCAATTCAGCTCAATCATGGCAAAAAAAAAAAAAAAATAAGCAGCCACCTGGCCGCAGGCTCACTCACTTATTAGGGCCACCCATTGATATACTGTTGGCAGAAAGGTCATGGAAGGTGGGTGGGTCGTGGGGCGTTAGACTGTGTGTCTGTGACTTGGGCTCTGTCCCGTCTTTTTGAGATAAGCATGGAAGTCAAACGCAGATGGCCAGATAGAGGTTCAGACAGAAACCTGTCTTCATTTTTTACAATGTGCGTGAGTGCTAAATTCCTTCAGTAGTGTCCAACTCTGCGAGCCCACCAGGCTCCTCTGTCCAAGGGATTCTCCAGGCAAGAATACTGGAGTGCGTTGCTATGCCCTCCTCCAGGGGATCTTCCTGACTCAGGAATTGAACCCGTGTCTCCCCTGGCTCCTGCATTGCAGGCGGATTCTTTACCACTGAGGAAGCCCTTTTTCTCTCTATGCATCACTGCAAATCTTTACATTGTGAAACTAAGTTATTCTAATGCTACCATTTTCCTCCACTGCACCTGGAGAAAATAAAAACAAAATAAAAGGCTATATTCATTGGTGACAATTTTGCAGTGGAATCTACGCTTTTGTATATCGCTTATTAGATGCTTTGTTGTTGTTCATTTGCTAAGTCGTGTCAGACTCTGTGACCCCATGAACTCCAGTACTCTAGGCTCCTCTGTCCTCCACTATATCCCAAGAGTTTGCTCAAACTCATGTCCATTCAGTCAGTCGTCATGCTACCTAATCATCTCATCCTCTGTTGCCTTCTTCTCCTCCTGCTCTCAGTCTTTCCCAGCATCAGAGTCTTTTCCAATGATTCAGCTCTTCACACCAGGGGACCAAAGTACTGGAACTTCAGCTTTAACATCAGTCCTTCCAATGAATATTCGGTGTTGATTACCCTTAGGATTGACTGGTTTGATCTCCTTCCAGTCCAAGGGACTCTCAAGAGTCTTAGAGGATAAATTAGCACAGTTTGGGTAAAGCCTTTTGGCATTAAGGTATTGAGATTTTTTTTTAATTGCTCAAACTCTCTCCTAAATAATTCCCCTTCTAAGTTTGTATCCTAAGGAAATAATCAGAGATAAGCACAAAAATGAATATGGTTAAAAGAATGTTATATCCATATTATTTATAATAGCAACAAAAAGAGAGAGAAGAAGGTGGGGAAGAGAAAAGAAGGAAGGAGGAGAAGGAAAGAAGGGAGGACTGGAAGAGAAAAATTCAAATATTTTACAATGAAATAAATGGTTAAAGAAATTATGGCCACACATCCAATTTACTAGAAGACAGCCATTAAAAACTGCCTTCAAAGAAAATTTAATAACGTGAGAAAATGTTTATGATATAACAGTATTTGCAGAATAGGCCATAAAATTTTATATACAATGTGTAATGTATTATGTTGAATCATATATAAGATTTCTTTTTTACAGGTCAAAGAAGTTGAATGTCATCAATTCCACATGACAGAAGTCAAAGGAGAAAAAAATACCATAAACGAAAAAATTAAAATTTTAAGTTGTGGTTGACTTTGTTGCCCTTTCTTTTCCTTGTTGCTCTTTTTCTTTCTTTCATCTCTCTCTTTTTCAGTGTTCTTCCTGCCTCCCAAACATGACTCTTTAGCCCTCCTGAGAAAGCCAAGTGCTACAGAACCTCTTTTAAAACACTTTTAATGGTAAGAATCTGCCTGCAATGCAGGAGACCTGGGTTTGATCCCTGGGTTGGGAAGATCCCCTGGAGCAGGGCATGGCAACCCACTCCGGTATTCTTGCCTGGGAAATCCCATGGACAGAGGAGCCTGGAAGGGTACAGTCTGTAGGGTCACAAAGAGTCACACACAAAGGCACCCTCTCAGTCGGTAGTATTGCTTCTATTTACAGATACTTCCAAGCTTCTCTTGGAAGATGACCTTCTGAGAAGGTCAATCAATCATACCATCAAAGGTACACAAGTGGTGAGTGGTTTGTAGAGCCAGTATTCAATCTCAGGGCCACCCTTTCACTCCATTCCTCTTTCCTTCAAGACCTGACTTAGAGCTTGAGACCCGTGTTCTCTCAATACCATCCCTTCCCAGCACTCAGCTAGACCAGTTCATCATACTCCCCCACGTGGGTGATGGCCTGGGCCTCCATCACCTCTTTCTTAAGTTTCTTCCCTGTCCCGGAATGCTCCCCGCCCCCCAACCCCGCCACTTATCATCCAAATTCTACCACCTTTTCAAGAACCACAAATGAAATGTCACTTCCTCCTCCCCGAGGCCTTTCTCACTGTGCCAACTGACACGGTGATCCAACTTCCTAAACTCCCATGTGTGTGCATTCTGTGTGACTCACCCATTGGAGGAAGTTATCCCACACTGCCCCATATGCTTCTTCATTCTGTCATCTTCCCCATCAGAAATGACAGCCCTTGGCAAGCAGAGTCACTTATTTAGCACCAAGCCCAGTGCTGTGCATACAGTAGGCACAGAAATATTGCTAAACAACTGAGTATGTTGGCAGTCAACTCACCCAGATCTGTGCTTTTCTCTTTTCTTTTACAATTAATTTTTATTGGAGTCTAGTTGCTTTACAATGCTGCGTTACTTTCTACTGTACAGCAAAAGGAATCAGCCACACAGGTACATATATCCCCTCTTTTGGATTTCCTTCCCATTCAAGTCATCACAGAACACCAACCTAGGCTTCCCTTGTGGCTCAACTGGTAAAGAATCTGCCTGCACTGCAGGAGATCTGGATTCAATACCTGGGTTGGGAAGATTCTCTGGAGAAGGGAAAGGCTACCCACTCCAGTATTCTGGCTTGGAGAATTCCATGGACTGTGTATAGTCCATGAGGTTGCAAAGAGTCAGACATGACTGAGCGACTTTCACAGAGGACCGAGTTCCCTGTGCTGTACAGCAGGTTCTCACTGGTGATCTATTTTATACATAGTAGTGTATACCTGTCAATCCCAGTCTCCAAACTCATCTCACCCCTGCCTCACCCGTTTGGTGTCCATGTGTTTGTTCTCTACGCCTGTGTCTCTATTTCTGCTTTGCAAGCAAGATCATCTGTACCATTTTTCCAGATTCCACATATACGGGTTAATATACAATATTTGTTTTTGTCTTTCTGACTTACTTCACTCTGTATGACAGACTCTAAGTCCATCCACGTGTCTACAGATGACCCAGTTTCTTTCCTTTTTATGGGGGTGTGAGTTATTCTCTTGATACTGTTTGTTTTGTTCTGCCCCATTTCTCTGGTAATAATGATATTTAAGATGCAAATTGGTGGAAGCTCAATCTCTCTACTAGGTGTGATGATTGTGTGGAAACCCAGCTACCATGCACACAGGCTAGGCAATCTCTCCAGACAGATTCTAGACCGCTGCCTGTGATCGCGTCAAGTCAGACCACGCCAGCACCCTCTGACCCAGCTCCACAGCCCATCTGCCCACATCTCCTCTCCTGGCATGAGAACACAGCAGAGAGCAGTCCCATTTCCTTTTCTACCCCAAAGGGCACTGCAGAGTCAGCTGGCTCCTGCTCTGCCATCTATTTCATCCCTAACTCCACCGATTTCTTTTTAAACTATTCATCACATTTTTCTATCGTCTCTTCTGCTCCTCCGCCCCACCACGCACACACACTGTACCATCACATCATTGTTTCCTCTGAGGTACCTGGGCAGACACCTCTGTTCATCCCAATCCTCATCCATAGTCCTCTCCTCCTTGGGTGCCTTCCAACTGAGGGTGGTCGGTGACAGGTTCACCTTGTTTGTGCCTTCAAAAGGCTGGCGAGTTAGACACAGTCACAAGTCTGCAGAGAAGGGCTTCTCTTCCAAAAGTAAAAAAATAAAAATTTAGAAGGACAAGCCTTTTTTCTCCTCTTTGCCCCTCCCATTTCCTTCTTATCGTTTAGAATGTGGACTTGAGGTCTGGAGACACAGCAGCCATTTTGCAATCTTTCACACAAAGGGTGGTGAAGCGGAAAAGGGAGAAAGAGCAGATGCCTGCCTGGACTGCCTACCCAAGACCTCCTGTGGCTTGAGATAACTCCAGCCTGTTCACTTAAGTCACCATCATGGGGCTTGTGGGGTTTTGGAGCTAATAATCCCTGTTAAAAACAACTTTGCAGGTCCCTCTGCCAGCCCTTTGCAAATGAGAGAATGGCAGAGTAATGTTACTCAGGCTCCTCTCTTATGACCTTATCATATGAAATGTACTAACTGGTGTACTTTTCTTATCCCACCTTCTAACAGCTTCAAGTTTTCTGGGGACAGACCTATCTCCCTCACCTTGGCCTCCCTCAGCACTTAGCCAAAGAGGTCAACCAAGCAGGAACTCTTTATGTGTTGCTGACTTAAGATAAAGTTTATCTTTCTTTCTGACTCAATCTTTCCACCAATATCTCATAATTAAAGGGAGCAACCTACCGACCCTTCAGCCTCTGTGTTCGGAAGGAAGCCACATATTCTGAGCAATCATCAGAATATCACGTATATTTTTCCCTGCTGCAAATCAGTTTATTTACATATTAAAGTGGTTATTAGAGGAGAGAATTCACGGATGCAAATTTGACATTCAGATGTCAGCCACTCCATAAATAAGGTCAACCGTGATGAAGACACATGTGAGTCTCCAATTAGAATCTCTTAATGTCTAAATAATGCTAATGCGAGGCATCTGCCAGCCCCATCTAGACTCATAAACAAAGATACTGATGAGAGTCAACTTAGTCCAGTGTTTCTCCCATTGCCAGTTCACGGCTGTCAGCTCCCAGGAAACGAGCCCTCTCCATCTGGGAAGGGTTCTGGTCTGTTCACTGACACAATGGACAAGTCCTAGCAACCTAAATCCCCCAGCTCTGTGGACCTCCGGAGCCAACAGCTGCTAGGAGTCATTCTTCTGGCTCCCCACCCCAACTCTTCCCGTGAAATATAGAGTACAAAGCGTTTGTGCTTGCAGAGCATATTTATTCAATGATTTGCAAGGAAAAAGAAAACCAGCTAGTTATATACCTTGTGTGCCCGTGTGTGCTCAGTTGCTTCAGTCAGCCATGTCCAGCTCTGTGACTTTGTGGACTGTAGCCCTCCAAGTCCATGGATTCTCCAGGCAAGAATACTGGAGCGGGTTACCATGGCCTCCTCCAAGGATCTTCCTGACCGGGATCAAACCCATGTCACCTGGGTCTCCCACACTGCAGGAGAATTCTTGACTCACTGAGCCACCTGGGAAGCCCTAGTTATGTACCTTACCTGATGATAATTTAAAGCATTACTTGATATCAAAAAAGACATGACTATAAAATGCAAAATTCAAGTAAAACAAAAGCATTCTAAGAAATTCTGTGCTTAGGGCAAACTGCTTGGTGTTCTTCCCAGTAGATGGATGGTCCCTTTGATGGAAATGTCGGAGAAATGCTGATTTAGGGGAAATGATTCCAAGGCCAGGGCTGCCATCTTTCTGTCACAGTCCATAAGAACTGTTTACAAATCAAGATAGGAGGATAGACTCTTTCTGGAGGAAATGCCCACTGCAGTTATAAGCAAGCCATTTCTAGGTTCATCCATGTTGCTGCAAATGGCAGCATTTCATTATTTTTTATGACTAGTACTCCATTGTCTGCATATACCACATCTTCTTAATTCAACAAACCCACAAATATAGAAAATAGACTTGGGATACCAAAGAGGAGAGGGAGGTGGGGAGGGACAAATTAGGGGTATGGGATTAACAGATGCAAACTACTATATATGAACTAGATAAGCAACAGGATTTACTGTATAGCATGAGAAATTATATCCATTATCTTATAATAATCTATTACATTCTAATTTTAAAAAAAAGAAAGAAAGGACATAAGAGGAACTTCCCTGGCAGTCCAGTGACTAAGACACTTTGCTTCTAATGCATAGGACACAGGTTTGATCTCTGATCAGGGAACTATGATTCTGCATGCCACACAGTGTGGCTAAAAAATTAATAATAATAAAATAATAAATTTTAAAAAAAGAAAGCTTGCTCCCCTCCCAGGGAATTGTGGGCCTTTCTTTAGTATAACCAATGTTCCAAAGTCAATACAGTTTCCCACTTGTCCCATGACCCCAGGAATAATCTGGTCTCCTCTTCATGGCAGATCTTGACTTTAGTTCCTAGATGACCTCTCCCTGGTTTGGAGGACCAGGACAAACTTGGGTGCCCTCCCTGGAGTGTGGCTTTCAGTGCTTGGTTTTTGGCCTGGGCACCATAAGCAGCATAATATTCCATCACATATAGCATGTCTCATGGAAACCAGACAAGGTCTGGTCTTCTCTTTGCTCTGCTTTTTCCATCAAGAGAAGGCCATTGTGCAGGATCCATGAAAATGTCTTTTTAAAAAAGCAAAACAGTCCTTCCAATCAAAATTCATGCAGCATTTTTTGAATATTTATTTATTTATTTGGCTGTGCCAGGTCTTAGTTGCGGTACATGGGCTCTTTAGCTTAAGGCAGGCATGTGGGCACTAGTTCCCTGACCAGGAATTGAACCTTTGACCCCTATATTGGGAGCACAGGGTCTTAGCCACGAGACAACCAAGGAACCCCTTCATAACATATTTTTTAAACACTGGTAGCAGTTATCCCCATGCCTAAATGGTGTAGACCTATTCTTACAGGTTTGATTTCCTTGCCCAAGTGGCTCTTTAGCAAATCAGGTTCAAACTCTTGAACCTGACATTAGAAGCTGAGGCTTAGAGAGCAATAGACATGACCCCCTGTTTCAAAGGTACTTTTTAAGCTCTGCTGCTGTATCCCAGCAGATCTGATCCTCCCTGTAAATTCTCTGTGTGTCTGTCCCTACTTACTATCCCCCCCCAACACCTTTTTTCTGCTCTTAAATGCCTTTTACATCCAACTCTCGGACTTGATACGATTTTCCCACTCAATAGGCATCTATTTTTATTGACAGGTGACCATGAGCTGGGACTGTCCTTGGTATGACGTGCAAGACAGACCAGCTGTTGCCCTCATGGGGCAGTGATCCTAGCAGGAGACAGGGGAAGACGCAATCCACAGGTACTAGGTGCTAGGGAGAAAACAAAAGACAATCTAGACAACACAGCACGACTGGGAAGCTCAGGTGGTCCCGACAGTCCTCTGTGAGAGGGGGCTTTCAGCTGAGACTTACAAGGAGACAGTCCCCTGCTCTTCAGAAAAAAAAAAAAACATTTCAAGGTAAGACAAGCAACAAAGGCTTAGGAAACAGATGAGTTTAGAGACTCTGAGAAACTGGGAGGAAGTGAGGGTGGCTGGAGCATACCAAGCTAGAGAGAGACAGGGCAGGTGAGGCTTGAGAGGGGCCTGGCCATGTAGGACCTTGTAGACAGCGGGTGGGTGGGGGCATTTCAATTCTATTTTGTGTATGAAGGGACAAAATTGGAGGATTTTTAGAAGAGAAGGAACATGACCCTGGGCGTGAATCCATCAGTACCGAGCAAGTGATGTGTCCTTGGGCATCTTCTTAAGCTCACTAAGCCTTAGTTTTAGGACCTGCCTCCTTGGGCTACTATGGTAAACAAAGGGATAATAAATGCAACAGTTGTCCAACCTCTAGCCCAGCAAGCCTATGGCAGTTATTAATATCAGACACAGCTACCTGATTATCTTTAGCTGCAGGGGATGACGTTTGCCTCATGCATCCCTTAGCAACATATTTGTACAGCCTCCTATCTATCTATCAATCTATCATCACTTTCTTTCTGCATATTTCTTATCTCCCTCTATTAATCAGTGAATACCTTGACAGTCAAGATCATGCCTTACTTACTTTGGGGTCTTCACAAAACTAACTTCAGCGTATTTCACAGGGCAAAAATTCAGCATTTATTAAATGAATTGGGCTTCCCAGGTGATGCTAGTGGTAAAGAAGCCACCTGCCAGTGACAGAGATGCAAGAGATGCCACTTTGATCCCTGGGTCAGGAAGATCCCCTTTGGAGGAAGAAATGGCACCCTACTCCAGTGTTCTTTCCTGAAAAATTCCATGCTCAGAGGAGCCTGGCAGGCTATGGTCCATGGGATCACAAAGAGTCAGACACTACTGAGTGACTGAGCACATTAAATGAGTACATGGATTTAAAAAAAAAAAAAAGAAAGAAAGAAAAATTGGTACCGGAGATCTGTAACGTTCTGCATGGGGAAAACAAACATGCACATTCATGCATCTCTTGTGAGGTGTATTTTCTTGAAAGAGAGAGATGATGAGAAAATTGTTTGCCAGGGTCTTCAGGGAATAAAAACTTTGGAGAAGATGATGATCAGTGTCATGATTTCAAAATGAAGAGCCAAAAATGAAGAGTCAACTCCAACTCTTCTCTCTGCTCTGTGGTGAGGCTCATTTGGATGAATGGGCCGCTGTGAGACCCTGCTGACCTTCCCGCAAATCCTCCCTATGTGACCCCAACCTCAGATGCAGGCCTGAGTCAGCCCCAACCTGGATGAAGGATAAGGAGCTACCCTAGCCCACCAGATGAGCTATAGAAAGAGCTGTATCACTAAGGGGCAGGGAGAGGAAGAGGGAGGATAGGAGGAGAAGAAACAGATACTAATAATAAACCGATACCATTTGTTGAGTCTTTGCTGTGTATCTATAGCTGCCCTACTACTTTGATTTATTTATGTGTGTGCTAAGTGGCTTCAGTTGTGTCTGACTCTTTGTGACCCACGGACTGTAGCCCACCAGGCTCCTCTGTCCATGGGATTTCCCAAGCAAGAATACTAGAGTACACTGCCATGCCCTCCTCCAGGGGGTCTTCCCGACAAAGGGACTGAACCTGCGTCTCCTGCATTGACAGGCAGATTCTTTAGCATTGAGCCTCCAGAGAAGCCCCCAAACCCCCTCTGGGCCACTGCAGAAGCACAAGGCCCCTAGCCACATTTGTGGTTCTGAATGTTGCCTATGAACCTCATAGACTGTTGTCAGAATTTTAGGATATTCTAGTTCTCCTTTCTTGCGCATCAGTTTTCTAGGATGGCCAGGTGTTAAGACAGATAGAAATATGAGTAAAACACCATCTTTACCATTGAGAAGTTGCAAACTTTTCAAGGAAACACAGAAAATTAACAACCAATAGCTTCAAATAATCAATAGAGAACTAGAAAATACCTGAGGAAATGGTCTTTGGGCTGAATGCCTGGATCCATTAGCTTGTAGAATTTTTCTTTATCCTTGAAGTTTACCAGGAAATTCCCCAGATTATGCATAAGTCTGTTGCAGTTCCACAGTCTCGTTTGGAGTTCAGTGAAACCTCTCAATTTCAAGAGTCACAGAATTTGCTTTCATTTAAAACGTGTTTTTGTTTTTGTTTCATTTCTTTTCAGTCTGACAAGCTGCCCATGCTTTTTTCTTTTCATTTTTTCATTTCTTTTTCTTCCATCCATGTAAGCACTGCTTTATTTTTGCACTATTTATTCTCTTTCTAACTTTTTAATCTTATATTGGAGTATAACCAATTAAAAATGTTTTGATCATTTCAGGTGGACAGCAAAGGGACTCAGCCACACATACATGTATCATTTTTCCCCAAAACTCCGCTCCCATCCAGGCTTCCATGTTGTATAGCAGAGTTCCGTGTGCTGTTGGTTATCCATCTTAAATACAGCAGTGTATACATGCCCATCCCAAATTTCCTAACTATCCTTCCCCTCACCCTTCCCTCCTGATAAGCATAAGTTTGTTCTCTAAGCCTGTGAGTCTGCTTCCATATTTTAAATAAGTTCCTTTATATCGTTTCCTTCTAGATTCCAATACAAAGGATGTCATATGATATTTCTCCTCTGTCTGACTTCTTTAACTCAGTATGATGTTCTCTAGGTCCATCCATGTAAGTAATAGTTTGTTTTTGTATTATTTATTCTCTTTCACATTCTCCTCCTCCTGTCGTTGTTCAGTTTCTAATTCATGTCTGACTCTTTGTGACCCCATGGACTGCAGCACACCAGGCTCCTTTGTCCTCCACTATCTCCCAGAGTTTGCTCAAATTCATGCCCATTGAGTCAGTGATACCATCCAACCATCTCATCCTCTGTCGCCCCCACTTCTCCTGCCCTCAATCTTTCCCAGCATCAGGGTATTTTCCAGTGAGTCAGCTTTTTGCATCAGGTGGCCAAAGTATTGGAGCTTCAGCTTTAGCATCAGTCCTTCCTATGAGTATTCAGGGTCGATTTCCTTTAGGATTGACTGGTTGGATCTCCTTGCAGTCCAAGGGACTCCCAAGAGTCTTCTCCAACACCACAGTTCAAAAGCATCAGTTCTTCACTGCTCACTTTCTTTATATTCCAACTCTCACACCCATACATGACTACTGGAAAAACTGTAGCTTTGACTAGACAGATCTTTGTTGGCAAAGTAATGTCTCTGCTTTTTAATACACTGTCTAGGCTTGTCATAGCTTTTCTTCATGGCTGCAGTCAGTATCCACAGTGATTTTGGAGCCCAGGAAAATAAAATCTGTCACTGTTTCCACTTTTGCCCCATCTATTTGCCTTGAAGTGATGGGACTGAATGCCATAATCTTAGTTTTTTGAATGTTGAGTTCTAAGCCAGCTTTTTCACTCTCCTTTCACCTTCATCAAGAGGCTCTTTAATTCCTCTTTGCTTTTTGCCATTAAATCAGTATCATCTGCGTATCTGAGGTTGTTTATATTTCTCCCAGAAAACTTGATCCCAGGTTGTGCTTCACCCAGCCCAGCATTTCGCGTATTGTTCTCTGCATATAAAGCTAAATAAGCAGGGTGACAATACACAGCCTTGATGTACTTCTTTCCCAATTTTGAATTATACTGTTGTTCCATGTCGAGTTCTAACTGCTGCTTCTTGACCTGCATACAGATTTCTCAGGAGGCAGGTAAGGTGGTCTGATATTCTCATCTCTTTAAGAATTTCCCACAGTTTGTTGTTATGAAAAATCCTAAAAGATGATGCTGTTGAAGTGCTGCACTCAATATGCCAGTAAATTTGGAAAACTCAGCAGTGGCCACAGGACTGGAAAAGGTCAGTTTTCATTCCAATCCCAAAGGAAAGCAATGCCAAAGAATGTTCAAACTACCATAAATTAGCATTCATTTCACATGCTAGCAAGGTAATGCTCAAAATCCTTCAAGCTAGGCTTCAACGGTACATGAACAAGAATGTCCAGATGTTCAAGCTGGATTTAGAAAAGACAGAGGAACCAGAGATCAAATTGCCAACATCCATTGGATCAAAAAAAAGCAAGGGAATTCTAGAAAAACATTTACTTCTGCTTCACTGACTACGCTAAATCCTCCGTCTGTTACTTTCACACAGTGGAACTAATACCATCCTGAGTCCATTCTCCCAGGCTCGTACCTTGTCCCATGAGAAAGCCTTCTCTTTGCATTTTCACTCTGTTTAGGTTATTTCTTCCTCTCCATCTCCCAGGCCACTAATCTTCTCTTTCAGTTTATCTCTTCAATTTCTTCATTGGCAAACTCTCCTATTTTTAGTGCCAAGAAGTCTTTTCCTGCTATACCTAAATCTCCCTTAGTGGGTTGAACAGTGTCCCCCAAATTTATGCCCTCTCAGAAACTCGGAATGTGACCTGATTGGGAAATAGGGTCTTTGCAGATATAATTAGTTTGGATGAGTCATGCTGGATTAGGATGGGCCCTACTCCAAGAACTAGTGTCCTCATTAAAAAAGAGAGAGAGAGAGGGCACAGAACAGAAAGCCATGTGACAGTGAAGGGAGAGATCAGAATTATACATCCAAAACCTGCAAAACTCCAAGGATTGCCTGGAGCCACCAGAAACTGAAGGGGCAAAGATGAATGCTCCTGTATGGTCCTTCAAAGAGAACACAGCCCTGCTGACACCTTGATTTGATTTTTTTAATTCCTTTTCAGTGAAGTATAGTTGCTTTAAATGTTGGGCTACTTTCTGCCGAACAGCAAAGTGAATCAGTTGCATGTATACATACATTCCCTCTTTTGTGATTTCCTCCCCATGTAGGTCCCCACAGCGCACCGAGTGCAGCTTCCTGTGCTACACAATAGGTCCACATTAGTCACCTCCTTTATCCATGCCACCAATACTGTACATATGTCCACCTCCATCTCCCAGTTCATCCCACCCCTCTTTTCCCCCTTGGTATCCATACATTTTATTCTCTACATTGGTGTCTCTACTTGTGTTTTGCAAATAAGATCATTTGTACCATTTTTCTGGGCTTCCCACGTGGCGCTAGAGGTAAAGAACTCGCCTGCCAATGCAGGAGACAAGAGACACACGTTTGATCCCTGGGTTGGGAAGATCCCCTGGAGGAGGGCATGGCAACCCACTCCAGTGTTCTTGCCTGGAGAATCCCATGGACAGAGGAGCCTGGCGGGCTACAGTCCACAGGGTTGCAGAGAGTCAGACATGACTGAAGCGACTTAACATGCACACATACCATTTTTCTAGATTCTGCATATATGCATTAACATACAGTATTTGTTTTTCTAACTTACTTTACTCTCTATGACAGTCCCTAGGTCTATCCACATCTCTACAAATGACCCAGTTTCGTTCCTTATTATGACTGAGTAATATTCCATTGTATATATGTACCACATCTTTATCCACTCCTCTGTTGATGGACAATTAGGTTGCTTCCATGTCTTGGCTATTGTAAATAGTGCTGCAATGAACGTTGGGGTGCATGTGTCTTGCTGAATTCTCTTTTTTCTGGGTATATGCCCAGTAGTTGACGTGTGTGTAAGCACACATGTGCATGCTAAGTCACTTCAGTTGTGTCCAATTCTTTGCGACCCCACGGACTGTAGCTCTCAGTCTCCTCTGTCTTTGGGATTTCCCAGGCAATAATACTGGAGCCATGCACTTCTCCAGGGAATCTTTCCAACCCAGGGATCAACCTGCATGTCTTCTGGCCTCCAGAGTTCTGAGAGAACAAACTTCTATTATTTCAAGCCACCATATTTATGTTCATTTCTTAGTTCAGCCATCACAAACTACTACATTTGGTCATCATTTTTGCTGAATTTGTCTTTCCCAGTCTCTTCTATTTCAAACGCCTTTGCTGTTTGTTTTGCAGAGCCTTTCCTCCCAGCTCCTGGGTTCTTTGCCTATGCTTTTATTTCCCTCTTCTGCTCATGGGGCTAAGTCACAGCTGTGGCAGAGCCCTGCACAGAGGTAGCCCTGAGAGGTGGGCACACGTGCCAGCCAGTGTCTGACCAGGCAGGCCAGGTTGGCACTCGTTCAACATCAAGGTCAGAGAGGACTCCATGCCCATGACCTTACCAGGAACAGAAATATCAGAGGACTTTCCTGGTGGTCCAGTGGATAAGACTCTTCACTCCCAATGCAGTGGGCCCAGGTTCTATCCCTAGTCGGGGATCTAAGATCCCACATGCTGCAGCTAAGCCCACACACTGCAACGCCTGGGACCCTGAGCTCTAAAACCCTTGAAGCTCAACAAACAGGGCTGCAATGAAGACCCAGTGCAACCAAAATTTTATTTTAAATTGAGAAAGACCAGTCAGTCTTCCATTCAGGCAGGAACCACCCCAACCTGAAGGTCCAAGTTCTTCTCAGACTAGGTTCCTTCTAAAACCCACCAGGCTCACATTGGTCCTCACTCCAGGGTTCTTACTGCTTTATTCCCAGACAACCCAACCACCTGGAAAGTAAGATTCGGTAAAGCAAAATCGCTTTCAGGAGAACTTGAGGCTCCTTCCCCAGAACCCCCTGGGGGTCTCAAAGATGTCCAAAGAGCCATCAACGCCCTCACTCACCACCACTCCGCATCCCACCCGCCCCATACATACACACCAATGCCCTTGGAGGTCTTACTCCTCAGGGTCTTGCTTCCTGAAGATGGGGGAAATCCAGCCGGAAAAGGGATGCTTTTCTCACTTTTTTTTTTCAATGTTTTATATTTAACATCTTTATTGCCCAATTTCTTTTTCTTAATTCTTACTGGAGCATAGTTGCCCCCTGATAGCTCAATTGGTAAAGAATCCACTGGCAGTGCAGGAGACCTGGGTTCAATCCCTGGGTTGGGAAGATCCCCTGGAGAAGGGAAAGGCTACCCACTCCGGCATTCTGGCCTGGAGAATTCCATGGACTGTATAGTCCATGGGGTCTCAGAGAGTTGGATACGTCTGAGTGACTTTCACTTTAACATAGCTGCTTTAAAATGCTGTGATTGTTTCTGCTGTACAGCAAAGTGAGTCGGTTACATGCATGCATAGATCCCCTCTTTTTTGGATTTCCCTCCCATTTAGGGCACCACAGAGCACTGAGTAGAGTTCCCTCCACTATATAGTAGGTTCTCTTTAGTTAGCTGTTTTATACATGGTAGTGGCTATATGTCAGTCCCCATCTCCCAGTTCCTTCCACCCACACTCCCCTATTAGTGTCTATTCATTTGTCCTCTACCTCTGTGTCTCTATTTCTGTTTTGCAAATATGTCCATCTGTACCATTTTTCTAGACTCCTCATATATGCGTTGATAGGTGATATTTGTTTTTCTCTAATTTGCTTATTCTAATATTAAAGGATTCAGTGTTGGAAATTTCTGGGACATGACCTTATTTTCCTGGGATAACATGGGGCAGACATAAGCCTGCAGCTGAGCTCCAGGAAGGTAAACTATGAGAGCAGAAGCCTGTGCTATACAAGTCCCTCTTGTACTCCTGGGGTTTATTTCCTTTTGCTCATCTCTTGAGACCCACGCTGCTTGGCTGGGCTGTGGGCCTGAGTGTGAAAGGAGGCTTGAGGCCTCTCGGGACCCAGGATGGAGGCCACAGCACCCATCAGGAGGATGCCCAATGGAGAGGGCCAGGGTGCATGATCTTCCTCCCCTGCTAGCAGATGCTACTGGAAGAACTTTGAAAAGTCTTGAGTTTGGCTTCACAAGGAAGCAGCATTCCCTTCCTTCTTATCTCTTTTTTCAGAGATAGACAGAGAACCCCTACAACTAGGGTTTCCAAGAGTTGGCTGGTTGATGGCTTGGTTGGCTTTTATTTTCTGCGATGACATTCACATCACATAAAATTCACCGTTGTCAAGTGAAAAACTCAGTGACCTCCAGTATATTCACAACATTGTGCCACCAGTACCTCCATCTAGTTCCAGAATATTTTCACCACCCCTAAAGGAATTTCTTCCTCAATAAGCAATCCCTCCCATTCTCTTTCCTTCTCCCAGCCCCAAGTAATCACCAGATTGTGTTCTGTCACTGTGGACCTGCCTATTTTGGACATGTTATAGGAATGGAATCATATAGAATGTGATCTTTTGTATCTGGCTGCTTTAACTTAGCATGATATATTAGAGGTTCATCCACACTGCAGCATGCATTAGTATTTCATTCTTTTTTATGGCTGTGTAATATTCCATGGCATAGACAGACCACATGTTTAGCTACTCATCCACCGATGGGCATTTGGGCTGCTTCCACCTTCTGACTCTTCTGAGTAGTGCTGCTGTGAACCTGGGTGTACATGTCTGTGTTTGAGTTCCAGTCTCCATGTTTTCCCAGGTGACACTAGTGGTGAAGAACCCACCTGCCAGTGCAGGGTATCCATCCAAGTTGGGAAGACCCTGTGGAGGAGGGAATGGCAACCCACTCCAGTATTCTTGCCTGGAGAATCTCATGGATAGAGGAGCCTTAACACAACTGAGTGGCTGAGTGTGCATTCCATGTTTTCAGGTAGACCCAGGAGTGGAATTGTGGGACTTTCCATTTTAAAACCAGAAAAGTAGAACTTCCTTGGTGGTTCAATGGTCAAGACTCCAAGCTCCCAATGCAGAGGTGGTGGTCGTTTAGTTGCTACGTCCTGTCCAACTCTTGAGACCCCATGGGCTGCACCCTGCCAAGCTTCTTTGTCCATGGGATTCTCCAGGCAAAAATACTGGAGTGGATAGCCTTTTCCTTCTCCAGGGAATCTTCCAAACCCAGGGTTTGAACCCCAGTCTCCTGTATCACAGGTGGATTCTTTACCTACTGAGCTACCAGGGAAGCCTTCCAATGCGGAAGGCCTGGTTCAACCCCTGGTCAGGGAACTAGATCCCACACCCACATCGCAAGCAGATTCTTTACTGTCTGAGCCATCAGGGAAGTCCCATGCTAGGACTAAGACCCAGCAATGCCAAATCAATTTTTTTTTTAAAGATTTAAATAAATAAAACTGGGAAAGTCTTAGGCAAACCAGGATGAGCCAGTCATCTACCAGTGCTGAGCCTTAGAATACCAGGTGCTCAGATACAAAGGTGCTTCTCTGGTGGCTCAGATGAGAAAGAATCTTTCTGGAATGCAGGAGACCTGGGTTCAATCCCTGAATTGGGAAGGTCCCCTGGAGAAGGGCATGGCAACCCACTCCAGTGTTCTTGCCTAGAGAATCCCCCTTAATGAGGTAAGGGAGGGGATAAGAGACCAGAGAGAAACAAATCCTCCCACTGAGGAGCCTGGTGGCCTACAGTCCATAGGGTCACAAAGAGTCAGACATGAATGTGCAACTAACACTTTCGCTTTCAGATACAGAGAGAAACAAGGAAGTACAGTCTGGAAGGAGACACCTGAACAGATGATTCCGATCCAGGGTCAGTAGAGTTGAGAGAAAACCCAGAGAAGAGGCATCTGGCCCAGCAAAGACTGAGTGAGGAAGGGAAGGATTTGATCAGGAAAATCCTTCTTGAAAGAACAAGATCCAGCCCAGCCCACAGGGACTAACAGGTAGGTTGGGGAGATGCTCAGACAGAGATTAACAAATGCTAAAATAGAGGTCTGCCTGATTATTTTGCAACCCCAAGGACTGTAGCCCACCAGGCTCCTCTTTCCATGAGATTTCCCAGGTAGGAATACTGGAGCAGGTGGCCATGTCCTCCTCCAGGGGATCTTCCCAACCCAGGGATCAAACACTTATCTTCTGCATTGGCAGATGGATTCTTTATCTCTGAGCCACCCAGGAAGCCCTCTAGAGGGACACAGGGGTGGAAAGCGGGGAACACTGGAGGGTCAAGGAGCTGTACAGAGCAGAGGCACCTGGGCGGACCTTGGAAGAACAAACAGGAGTCAACCTGATGCAGAATGGAGGGAACTGTAGATGGCGCAAAGGACGTGCTCAGAGACACAGAAGCAGGGCAGAAAAAGCCTTCCCTTACTCATTTCAGGGAAATGAATGTCCCACTCCCAGGGATTTAAGCAAAAGACCTTGCAGCTATAATGTGATGCCAGAAACCAACTTCTCCCACAAATTACACTGTGCCATTGAGACTCGAAGGTTCCATGGCAAGGAGCGTGAAAACTGTGCTCATCAGAGGATGGGCTGCAAAGCTGGATTTTAGCCTAATTTAAACAGATTCCAAAAGGACCACTGGCCTGAGCCAAGATATCATTTTCTGCTAGCAAAATCCTATCTGTTAAAGTTTTATCTAATCGGTAAGACAAAAAAGCCTATTGCTGGACTCCCTGCTGGTCCAGTGGTTTAGACTACATGCTTCCAATGCAGGGGGCAGGGGTTCAATTCTTGGTTAGGGAACTAAGATCCCTCACAGAATGGCCAAAATCTGAAAAAAAAAAAAAAAAAAGCCCATTGCTTTTTCTAATATTAGAATTACTTTGGTCACTAATTCCTAAGATGGGGCCCTATACGTATCATGAGGGACTCAAGGTAATAATGAAAATGGTCCTTGTGTGTGGGCTGCTCCTGGGCTGACTGGTTGGTCATGGGCTTGTCCCTCATGGATATAAACCCGATGTTTCTCTCCATCTGCGGCATCTCCAAAAACTGTGTCTCTGGCCTCTCAGGATGTAATCACCTTTGGGGATCTGAGGGAGCAAAATAAAACTTATGATACTGAGCAGGACCCTGTGGGGCTCCCAGGCACAAAGGCTTTCTGTGTCCCCCATTCCTTTGATTACAGGAAACAACCTTCATTCAGCCTCCATGACCTTTCCTGGGTTCCAATAGGCAGATTCAAGCTGTTGTTAATGAGGGAGGGGATGAGAGACCAGAGAGAAACAAATAGTCAAGAGAAGCCTTGGGGCAAGATCTTGGTTCCTCATCAATGAATACACATAACACTATCTTTGAGATGTTCTGCAAATACTGAAACCCTCTTGAGGTGGGAGAAGTTCATGATTAATGATGGTAGGCTGCCCACCAGCCTGTAGACCTCAGACCAATTGGATGTGATGGTTGATGATGCTGACTCCTCACCACCAATTCATCAGTAGACTATCCATGACCTGATCACATCCTCTTTGGACAATTGCTATAAAACTTCTCATTATATTCACAGTTTTAAGGGTATTAGCCCTCCGTGGCTCCCTCTCCTTGGCAAAGCAATAAAGCTATCCTCGTCTACTCCACCCAAAAGTCTGTCTCCGAGGCTCAGTTCAGTACTAATTTACAGAGTAGCTGAGTATGCTCTCCAATATACCACTGGTTTAGTTTTTGCATGTCTGAGTTTATTGATACAGTATGAATTTTATGAAGCATATACAAAATGTAAAAATGTTAAAGTATGAAATGGGACAGAGATGTAATTCAAAGTTCTATGATTTCCTTCTTTCCCCCTAAAAACTTGTTTACAAATATGGCTCTAGATGCATCCAAACCAGATCCTATCCTCCAAGATTCCATTTTCTCTCCCTTTAAAAGCTGGGCTGATCTCTGATATGCCAATAATCTCCATGCTAGTTGAAATCAGGTGCCAGGATTTCAGAGGTTGGTTTCTTTTGCTTTCTCTGTCTGGTCCTGTCTTTCCATCTTCCGAGGACCCCTCCTGGACTGAGTTCTGCCTCTCAACAAGCAGCCCAGTTTAGGGCCCCTTACTCTTTCTGCAGTCCTGGGGGGATGCCTGCAGGCAACAACTTCCTCTGAAGTCAGACCACATCCTCCCGTTGCCAAAGAAATGAGAAAATCTGCAGCTATTTCCTTCCACTGGCAATCCTGTAAAGAGTAATAGAACAGCCTTGTCAGTCCCGAGGCTCATTGGTGAAGGGCACAGACTCCCCTTGATAGACTGGCAGTGGGAATCAGGGACTCATTTGTCACTCTCATATCATGTTAGCAAGGCCTGGATTAGGTCTGCAAACCCTGATGTCATCACATAGCAGGTGGATTTGTTTATTGAGAGTCCTATCCTGCCCAAGAAGAAATTTGAAACAGAGTAGCTTCCCACTGTCCTTGAGCCTGCACAAAATATGCCTGCCATGAGCTGAGAAGCCACCAAATGGCCAGAGTGGGACCCTGGTTTCCAGTCACTTCACCCACTTCTGAGTCACAGAGGACAGGAAGGGCACAGCTGTGAGGAAAGTATTGACCTCCAAGTCCACTGATATTTCATGAGCAGGAATTACTGAGTGACAGGCTTGAGTGAGCTTGAGGTTTGAATACAGACTGGTTTAGGTTGGATTCCTGGCTTGGCCACTTACTGTAATTGTTATTGTTGTTCAGTCACTAAGTCATGTCTGACTTTTTGTGACTGCGTGGATTGCAGCACACCAGGCTCCCCTGTCCTTCATTATCTCCCAGAGTTTGCTCAGACTCATGTCCACTGAGTTGGTAATGCCATCCAAATGTCCATCCTCTATTGCCCACTCTCCTCCTGCCCTCAATCTTCCCCAGCATCAGACTCTTTTCCAATGAGTCTGCTTTTTGCAACAGATGGCCAAAGTACTGGAGCTTCAGCTTCAGCATCAGTCCTTCCAATGAACACCCAGGACTGATCTCCTTTAGGATGGACTGGTTGGATCTCCTTGCAGTCCAAGGGACTCTCAAGAGTCTTCTCCAACACCGCAGTTCAAAAGCATCAATTCTTTGGAGCTCAGTCTTCTTTATGGTCCAACTCTCACATCCATACCTGACTACTTACTATAATTGTTCTACTAGTTTTCTAGGGCAGTCACGACAAAGTCCCAGAAACAGCAGAAATGGGTTCTCTCACAGTTCTGGAGAATGGAGGTCTGATATGAAGTTGGTGGACAATGCCCCCTTCAAAACTCTGGGGCAGGGTGGACTCCTTCTACCCGTCTTCCAGTTCCTGGTAGCTCAGGAGGCCTTTGGCCCTGGGAGGTAAAAGTCCAGACTCTGTCTCCGTCTGCACACGTACTTCTTCCCTCTGTGTCCATGTCCATATCTCCCTAGGACAACTATGACCTTGAATTTAGAGCCCGCTCTACTTCAGGACTTCCCCAATGGCTCAAGTGGTAACGAATCTGCCTGCAATGCAGGAGATGCAGAAGATGTGTGTTCAGTCCCTGGGCTGGGAAGATCTCCTGGAGGATGAAATAGCAACCCACTCTACTACTCTTGCCAGAGGAGCCTGATGGGTTACAGTCCACTGGGTCGCAAAGAGATAGACACAGCTGAGCACTCATGCCTCGCACCTTCTACTTCAGGGTCGCCCCGTCCTAACTAACTAAATCTGCATGCCCCTATTTCCGAACAGAATAACACTTGAGGTACTGGGGGAGGTGGGGGAGCAGACCTAGGGCTTCAGCATGTGTTTTTGAGAGGATGAAATTCAACCCACAATGCTGAGTGACTTCAATTAACTTGATTAACCTCTCTGAGCCTCGGTGTTCTTAGCTTAAGGAAACGGTGCTATGATCCACTTCCCACGGCTGCCGTAATGCTCTGACAGGATCATGGGGAAGCTTCTGGTGGATGCTCAGTGAGCATAGTTCCTCTTTCCTCTTCCTTCAGGCCTCCCCCTCTTGACTCATCTCTTCTGCATATTGGGGAAATGTTTGTCTTCTATTCAGATATCATCTGTCTGCCTGCTGAGCCATGGATTCAGCCATAGGCATAATGTAATCAGAGCCAAAAAAAAAGAAAAGAGACGGGGGATTTCCCTGGTGGTCCAGAGGTTAAGGATCTGCCTTCCAGTGCAGGGGACACGAGTTCAATCCCTGATTGGAGAACTAATCAGTGCCCCATGTGGCACAGGGCAACTAAGCCCATGAACAGCCTCTACTGAGTCCACACACCACAACTAGAGAGAAACCTGCACACTGCGACCAAGATCCGACATAGCCAAATAAATAAATATTTAAAAGGAAAAAGAAAAGACACAATGAAATGACGTGCATGTCAGTCTAGTCTGGGAATGGGTGGGCTTGGTGTGCTTAACACTGAAAAACCGTAAGGTTCAGAGGACAATTTGGCAATATTTTAATTAAAAGTTAAAATGCCTATGCTCTTTGGACAGTCATTCTATTTCTTGATATTCACCCTAAACAGCTGGTCTATGGGAAAAGGGTATTGGTGACAGCATTGTTTATGAAAGCAATAGACTGAAAACAGCCTATATTTTATGGTCCTTCCATGCAATAAAATACTATGTAGTCATTAAAAACAAATGAGGTGGCTCTCTGTTTGCTGATATGGAATGACTCTCCAAGATAAAATTTTAAGTGAAAAAGCATGGTTTGAGGAAAGAGGGATGAATAAGCAGAACACAAACAGTTTTTAAGGCACTGAAATATTTTTGTATGATACTATAATGATGGATATATGTCATTACACATTTGTCCAGACCCACTGTTATGTTGTAAGAACCTATGTAAAAACCTGAATGAACTTTTTGGCCAACCCAATACTTAGGTAGTTGGTGCAGCCATGTGAGACGAGAGCAGAAGGAGGGATGGGGGACAGATGAGAGAAGGGACCGCAGACCCAGCTCACACCTGGGGCACAGAGTGGGGACGCGGGGGAAACAGCTGAGGCTCCTGGGCATGGTGGCATGGTCCGCCTCCACAAGCGCATACACCTTAGTGCCTACTGGAGAGAGCAAGGGTATAGAGACAGTGTATTCCCTCACAAGGCCAGGAAGAAGAGAAAGCCAAGGAGCTGACAACTAAAACACCCTCCAGTCCATGCACATGGAATGTCCCATTCCCTCAGGTTCTTGCTAGGTGACTGGCTAATTTGATAAACTAATTGAGATGCACAATTGGGCATTATTTCATGAACACCTCATGGGGACACATAGAAGGTTTCCTCTTGAATCAATTTGACATTGCAGTATTAATAGCTCTTAATTGTTTAATTTATTCATCCTTCCCAGGGGTGACTGCCTGTTAACCGGCATTTCAGACACTCAAAGGAATGTGTGTCTATGGGAAGTTATTTCAGGACTGTGACAGGATGAGAGAGGGGAACTATTTGGGATGGAAGACCTTCTCCATACCCTTCAAATCCCATGGCAAAAGGGATTATGCATTTCACCCATCTTTCATCTCAGGTCATTCCCAGAACCATTTTAAGGAAACAAAAGCAACTTGGAATGGAATCTGCCAGTGTCTGTTCTCTGCCTGCTCGTGCTCAGTCTCTTCAGTCTTGTCCAGCCCTTCACAACCCCATGGACTATAGCCCTCCAGGTTCCTCTGGCCATGGGATTATCCTGGCAAGAATATTGGAGTGGGCTGACATTTTTTACTCCAGAGGATCTCCCGGACCCAGGGATCAAACTTATGTCTCCCGCGCTGGCAGGCAGATTCTTTACCACTGAGCCACTCTGGGGTTAAACAAAACGCCAGTGTCACCTGAAAGGCTCAACAGAGCACCACTGACTTGAGGTCTCTCCATCAGACATATTCCACTGGCATCGTACACCTGCCGTAACATGTCAAGTTTGAAAAGAAATAGTTGCTGGGTCCTGAGAGAATCAACATTTAACATATGACTTTGCAAGGACCCAGGAGCATTTCCTTTTTCCCCCTGATTATGAAATTGTAAGAACTTCTCCAACCCAAGACACAAAAAGAACTATTAACCGCTTTTCAAGGACAAAGACCATTGCTCTGTGTTGCCCCAGACAGCAAAGATCTCAGCCAGTCTAGTGTAATTTTCCACGATCACCCACCATTCAGTAGAGCTTACCAACCCTCCAAGTGACTGGCTTCTTTTAGTATTCAAGGTACAGAAACTCTGCGTGCCTCTCAATTGCCCTGGTGCAATTATTGTATTGATTTGATGCAACATTAGTTCCACATTGAAAGTGGTGTATGTTTTTAAATTTGCAATTAAATCAAATGACGCCTCTTTGCTAAGATGGTTGACACTTGTTCATATGCTGCTGTGAGCAGTGAAGGTAACATTTATTTAGCATCAGAAAGCATGCAGGGAGGGGGAGCTTGAAATTTTCAAGCAACTCCATTTCTTGCCTGGCTCTTCAGGCTAGTTAAAAAAAAAAAATCAAGCAACTTACCCATTTGTTGTAAAAACGTTACATGTGAGAATTACTGTATTACAGGGATCATCTGGGGAAGTCACTGAGCAACATTAAAAGGATAATGTCAGGGGATGAATGTTTGTGCCCTTCCCCCAAGCTCACATGGTGAAGCCCTAACCCTTTGGAGTATTTGGAGGTGATGCCTTTGGGAGGTAATCAAGAATAGATAAGATCGTGAGAATGATAGGCTTAGTGTTCACGTAAAACAAGGAAGAGGGAGCAATCTCTCCACATTCACACAAAGGAACACAGTATAAGAAGGCAGCTGTCTTCAAGACAGGAAGAGAGTCCTCACCAAGGATGGAATCCGCCAGCACCTTGGTCTTGGGCTTCCCAGCCTCCATGACTGTCAGAAAATGTCTTTTGTTCAAGCCATCCAATCCACAGTATTTTGCTATATCATCCCAAGCTGTTGAAGACAGATTAAAAACTGGGAGAGCCTCAAGAATAATTGGTGATTTTTGTCTCATCTTCCTTTCTGGATGATCTCTAAGTACTTGACCCACTAGATCTCTTTCCAGTCTCTAGTATGGCTCTGATATGTGTACAGGTAATTGTTAATTATTCAGGCCATAGGGGACCAGGAAAAGTCAGGGCAATTAAATTTGCTTTAATTTTAAAATGATACTGACACTCAACAGTCTCTTCCTACCAAGTGACCACTAGGAAAATGGTCAAGAAAAGAGCAGGGAAACATGAAAGGGAAAGGGAATAGTATGCAACGAGTTAAATAGCTAAATGTTAGGGCTTCCCTGGTGGCTCAGGCGGTAAAGAATCTGCCTGCAAAGAGGAGACCCAGGTTTTATCCCTGGGTTGAGCAGATCCCCTGGAAAAGGAAATGGCTACCCACTCCAGTTGTGCCCCCTCAGAAAAAGATATGTAGAAGTTCTAATTCTCAGCACCTTGGAACATTTCCTTATTTGGAAACTGGGTCTTAACAGCAGTAGTCAAAATGAGATCATGGCAATAGATCATCGGAATACAAAATGACCGGTGTGCCTATAAAAAGGGGGAAATGGACTCACACAGGGGGAGACAATGTGAAGACACAGAGAAAACCAGCCACGTGACTGGAGTGATACATCTATCAGCCAAAAAATGCCAAGGATTTCCAGAAAACTCCAGAAGCACCCAGGAAGGATTCTTCTTCCAGAGCCATCAGAGAGAATGGCCTTGCCAGCACCTTGATTTTGGACTTCTAACCTCCAGAACTGTGAGACAATTAATTTATGTCTTTTAAAAACATTTATTTATTTAAGGCTGGCTGGGTCTCTGCTGCTGTGTCAGAGCTTTCTCTAGTCGCGATGTGTCGGGGCTGCTCTCTAGCTGTGGCCAGCAGGCTTCTCACTGTGGTGACTTCTCTTGCTGCAGAGCACGGGCTCGAGAGCTCAAGGGCTTCCTAGTTGCAGCTCAGGGGCTTAGTTGCCCCACGGCATGTGGGATTTTAGTTCCAGGACCAAGGGTTGAACGCGTGTTCCCTGCACTGGCAGGTGTATTCTCAACCTCTGGACCCCCAGAGAAGTCTCAATTTCTGTCTTTTTAAGTCACCTAGTTTTGGATACTTTCTAATGGCAGCCCTAGTAAATGAATACACTATCATATTAAATATGTGCATTATTGGAGGGCCTACCCTAATTTCTGAAAAACAAAAGTGCAAAAGGAAGCTCCATTTAATGAGTGAACAAATGCAGACTATAGATTATATATATATACAGAAAAACAAAATCACAAAAGGAAGCTCCATTTAATGAGTGAACGAATGCAGACTATAGATTACATATATATATATATATATATATATATGTGTGTGTGTGTGTGTGTGTATATAGTGAGGCAACATGGAGATTTTAAGAAAGAAAGAAAAACACAGGGGAAAAAAAGAATCCAGAAGTAAAGTTAGAAATAAAACATATAAAATTTTTTATGGTTTGCTAAAGGAATGTAAATTTTGTTCTGGGATTCCTAGTGACCAGTTTAAAGAAAGAAGCCCCATCAGTTACACAGCACAATTTCCACATGCACAGAAGGAAAAATGGTTATCAGGAGAAGCGATGCTATTTCTGATACTAAAGCCTAAGAGAAAGTTAATTAAGAGACTTGTCTGATTACTGAATTTATGTCCTTAGCAAGATCCTTCATCCCATAAACACACTGTCTAGTTCTAAATTATATACGGCTGTAGTTTACAGCGTCTTTGATTTTTAACCAGTGACTATGTGGGATGGTAAAAGCTGTGATTTTCAAAGCTAAATGGATGTCAATTGGTTTACAGCTTCCAATGATGAAACGTAAACCAGAGATAAAATCTGCAATATTTTATCTCTTGTAGATTTATTAAATCTACAGTGCTAACCCACAGATGAGATACATCTGAATCACTTGGGGATCACCTTTAAAAAGATACACCTGGGGGACTTCCCTGGTAATCCAGTTGTTAGAACTCCATGCTTCCACAGCAAGGGACACAGATTCTATCCCTGGTGGGAGAACTAAGATCCCACATGCCATGCAGTATGGGGAAAAAAAAGACAAATGACTGAACCCCACCCCTGGGAATCTGATTCACTGGACATTTCTAGTGTTGAGCCAAGTTTAAAAACCACTCTCATCTAGAGGATAATAATAGGCATATCCTTAGGCAAGCCTCCTGACTCGTTTCCCTTAATACAGATTTTGATAACTCTTGGACAGAAGAGTAACCAGGGTGAAACTCCCAGCCTTTTATGGGCTCCTTCAGTATGCAAATACAGGGGACCACTTAACCCATTACCCCAAAAAGATGGTGCTCAGAGCTAAAGTGACTACCCCTCCATATGTGCCCAGTGGACTGGAATAGCATGGGACTCAGGGTTTGGACTGCAAGGGGATCAAACCAGTCAATCCTAAAGGAAATAAACCCTGAATATTCATCAAAGGACTATTGCTGAAGTGGAAGCTCCAATGCTTTGGTGACCTGATTCGACAAGTCGACTCATTGGAAGAGTCCCTGAGGCTGGGAAAGACTGAAAGCAAAAGGAGAAGAGGGTAGCAGAGGATGAGATGGTTAGATAGCATTACCAACTCAATGAACATTAATTTGAGGAAACTCCAGAGGGTAGTGGAGGGCAGAGGAGCCTGGCGTGCTACAGTCCATGGGGTCGCAAAGACTTGGACACAACTTAGCGACTGAACAACAGCCACAGGGCTTGGTCTGCATCCCTACCCTCCCTTTCTTAGCCATGAGGCTCCTAACTGAGTCAGGGGACCTCTCTAGGTTTCAGGTGGCCTAGAGAAATGGGGATGACAAGGCCAGCCTCATAAATGCACTGTGATGATTAAACAAGAAGGTTTGTTAAAAGTCTTAGCAAATGCGTGTGTGGTAGGAAAAAACCCAACAAAGGAAGCTTTCCATTGTTTATCTTAGGAAATATTCTTTTTCTGTGACTACACCCCAGAGCATTACCATCCCTGATAGCAAGATAAACCATTGAGATGCTATACCACACATCAGAATTGTCCACCAAATGCCACGGACAGACAGGTCCTGTGGACCACTAGCCCTTAGTAATGGCATCTCCCACATAGTCCAGTTGGGAGACAGAAGGGCAAGTATGCAGAACCACAGGTAACCAAGCAGACAGGGTTGTTATAAGAATGAGAAGGGTTATGGGAGCAGATGACTCAAAACCTATAAAAATAAACCTGACCTCATTTGCAGCACTTAAATGCAACGAGGACTCAGGAGGTGTCCTGGAGAATGGTTTATGTTATTTTAACTTAGGGAGAGTTTTCTAAATCCCTTATTGGTTAATCCTCCTATTGGCTGGATAGTTCTGTCTTGTAGGATCATAAATCTAGATGCAGTCTCAGATGAGCTGTTTGGAGGCCTGATTCTCTGCCTCCAAGCACTTATTTGTCTACACTTGAGAGCCCGAGGTACCCAAAGTGTGGAGGCAAGGTCGCTGATTGCTATGCCTTCCAAAATTGTAGGTTCATGGCACGGGGTAGGGCGTGCAGGTAGCAGAGACAGAGAACGGTGCAATTAGCAGCAAGGTCACTAAGAGACCCTGGGCAGGCAACACAGCTGCCAACATCAGTTTTGTTTCTGCCACATCCTTTTGATGGTCTGTGATGCAGTCATTTCCAAACGTCTATGAAATGTTCATAGTAACACGGGAATTGCCTATCCCACACTGCCCTGCATATTCCCTACAGAAATAAGAGCTACACGTCACTGAGCACAAACTCCCACTTCTTATTTTATATATATATATATATATATATATATATATATATATATGTATCATCTCATCAAACCAATACCCTATAGTGTAAGTTTTATTATTACAACCTCAAAGATAGGGAAAGTGAGACTTAGAAAGCTTAAGTCACCTGCCCATTGAATGAGTGGTACCACCAGAGTTTAAACCATGGATTGACCCCAAAATTGGTACTTTCATTCTCCCCACTGTGCAGCATGACCAGCTATGACCAACACAGAGGCCACGGAAGTGCACATGGAATTCATATCCTGTGACGTCATTTGCCCCAAGTTTCAGCACCAAGTGTTGAACTGCCCACCTCAAATGAAGAAAATTCTGCTGCCAATTAGAAACGGGTAGAATTTTAAGCACCCTTCCCTCCATCTCCTCTCTAATCAAGCAATATCTCTTGTACAGCAGGCAATGATTGATTTGAAATGAATCAGTGTCTCTTTAAGTTCCTGAGACCCCAAAATCTCTGTTTAATTGTAGGTAACCATTAGGAGCTTTGTCAGCAAGGATGACAGGGGTAATCACCCAAGAACAGATTTCTAGGTAATATATACTTAGTCAGTCCAAACCTAATTCCTGAGTGACCTATACTATGCCTAAGGAGCCTGAAATAATCATGTATTTACCCTTTACCCTGAAATTAGATGGTACTTACTATGCAATTACCCAGCCACTAAGTGACAATTACCATGTAATTAAATGGTCAGCAGTTACTATGTTATTAAATAGCATTGACATGATATTCGTTCCGCAGAACCTTGCACTGTCACCATACAGTTCAACTACCCACCAAGAAATTACAGCCATCCCTGGGAAGTTCTGCCCTTTGCTCCAATGGATTATGAGTCGGCAGAAACTCCCGGCACCACACGCTTCCAAGGAAGCCAAGAAACAGCCAAAGTCGTGCACGGATGTAACGTGGCCTCCTGGGCCTGGGCTTCTAGCCAGACTGGGTGGTACCTCGGCAGCCCAGCCTCAGTCCAGCACTAGGGCATCGGGGTGAATCCCTCCACCCTTCTGTGATAGGGTACTTCAGAGGAAAGGTAGACATCATGCTTTTTCTCGCCCGGATGTGGTACCTACCCTGGGGCAGAGCATGCTGGGAGAGTTTGAAGCCCTAAGTAAGCCATGAGTTCTGTTTCAGCCTGGGAGAGACCATCCCTAAATCATTAAGATAAGCATAAGGTGCCTCGTAAGTTCCATGAGGACAGGATCTTCTATCTGCCTTGTTTACTGCCTTATCACCAACACCATTCCAGGCCTGTTTTAGATGCTCGGTAAATATTATTTGGATTGTATTTATTCATTCAATCATTATTTATTCATTTATTGGTTAGGGATCTACTATATGCCAGCCACTATGCACTGAAACTTTTTATAAACACTGTGAGGTTCAACGACGTCTCGGGCTAAGTCACTTGCCAAGGTCATTATACAACTATCTGGTGGCAGATGCAAGACTGAACTCAGATCTATCTGAGGCTCAAAAAGCTGTGGTCTTGCTATAGCACCATGTCTTGGCCAGCATCCAAGTGGCTTGAAAGACTTGGCAAAGCTAATGACTTCCTGGGATGGATCACTTTTGAATCTAAGCCTTCTACACCAGCCATAATAGTTTCTATAAGCTGTTATTCAGGCTTCCCTGGTGGCTTAGCAGTAAAGAACGCGCCTGCAATGCAGGAGATGCAGGTTCGATCCCTGAGTGCGGAAGATCCCCTGGAGGAGGGCATGGCAACCACTCCAGTATTCATGCCTGCAGAATCCATGAACAGAGGAGCCTGGTGGGCTACAGTCCGTAGAGTCATGAAGAGTCGGACCCCACTGAAGTGACGTAGCGCACACAACACAGAAACCATTATTCACCTTTAGTAAATGAAGAGCTCAGAGAGACTGAGTGACTCATCCAAAGTCACCCTGCTGGTGAGTTGCATTGAACTTGGACTCAGAGGCCTGATGTAACTGGAAAGAGAACACCTGTCTCAGGCCTTCACACTTCTACCATTAAAATGCTATATCTTTGGGTCAGCATTGCTTCCAAATATTGCGGCTAAAATGTAATGTCCTGCTAAAACTTTCTAACACTGCTGAATTACCTAGCATCCAAAGACAAATCCAGGGTGAAACACAAGACCAGACACCAACAGATTGTGTTTGAAACCGAAGAAAGGAAAAGATTCACGTGATGAATAACAAGTAGGTCTCATCTTCAAAGTCAGCTCCAATCAGTGGATAGCAGCCGCCTGGAGCAACATAGCGCAAAGGCTTCTGAGGCTGTATCAGGGCTCAACAGGATAAAGCATCATGATTGGTTAATGATGTCTGCTTTGGACTCTGCTGAGGAAATGACGGCACACGGTGGCTCTCATCTCTGACCTAGACTGTGGGATACTACACAGTAAGGTCACGTTTGGAAACTGGCGGGGCTGGGGAGAAGACGGCGAGTGAGGACGAAAGACACCTAAACAAGGAAGCAGTCAAAGATCATGATTTCCCTCACTGCAGGTGCTCGAAAGAGAAAGCGAAAAATATAACGTCAGTAAAGTGAAACTTTGTTGCTGTTGTTGTTTAGTCGCTAAGTCATAAAACAAGCCAGAAAACCTTGTTTCCAGCCCCAGCTCTTAAATTAATTGTAGGACTTTGACCCCATCAATGCCCCTCTCTGGGTCTCAGTTTGCTCATCTGTAAAACGAAGGCATTTAAGTAGCAAATCTCCACACCACTTCCAGGATTCTGAAGTTTAGAGGGCACGGCACTGGACTGAGTCAGCAGAAGGGGGTCTTCCCTGGAGGTCCAGTGGTTAGGGCTCTGTGCTTCCAACACAAGGGGCACAAGTTCAATCCCTGGTTGAGGAAGTTGCGCATACTGCACACAGTGTGGGGGAAAAAAAGACAGTGTGAGCAGAAGGGAAGAAGAGAACCAGGAGAGAAGTGGTGAAAGCCGATCAAACACTTGCCTTACTCTCTATTGGAGGAGTATCAGAAACAACATGGAACAAATGCTTCTGTTCTGGCCATGTTGAGTTTTAGACATCAATTCAACGGCCAGGCAGAAATGCCAAGTAGCAATTGAATATGTAAGTCTATAGCTCAAGGGAGATGCCTGGGTAGAAGAAATAAACTTGGGAGTCATCAATAAACAGATAGGGCTGGATAAGATCCCTTGGGGAGAGAGTGATACTGGAGAGGGTGTTTCCAACATTTAGAATTTAGGGAGGAGCCAGCAAAGACTGAGAAGGAATGTCCAGTGAGACAGTGAGAAGCATAGGAAGAAGGGATTTCAAAATGGAGGTTGTTGCTTGGATCCAATGCAGCTGAGAAACGGAGTTACATAAAGCGGGGACATTAGCTTGGTAAGTTATATAACTGGTGGCTTTAATAAAAACTGGGTAAGAAAGCCATGGAGGGCAAAATCTGATTAGAAGGAGCAAAGGAAATCCTAAGAGGTGAGAAAGTGGGGACAGTAAGGTATGGACAAAATGCCTGAGGTTAGGAACTGCTCACACGGCTCATAGCTTATTGCTGGCTTATAACGTTTTTGTGAGAATGTATGTCATAGCACCCAATATGACAGGTGCTCAAAAATCCAAATTCTTGACCCTTTAATTTACCTATATTTAATCAGTTTGCCATTTTCCACAGAGATGACTTTCTGACAACCGCATCAGGGTCCCGTGTCAGATTCTAATATTAAAAGTCTTCTATCTTGACCATGGCCCTGGGGGAAACAGATAGACCTATTAGGATGAGCTTGCCTGCTCATCCTTTCACCTTCCACTGTCTTGTCGGATGGATGTCTCTTCAGGTAGGCCAGATGATGTCTTATTCAAGGAGAGGAAATTAATCATGGACAAATGACTTCTAAGGAAACCCAGCCAGGGAGGGTATGTGAGAGGCCCATAAATACTGCAATGAGGGTTGTCATCTCAGCCACAAATTCTACCAACCCTACTGCAGGAACTTGATTGTCAATATTCTAGTGCTACCAAAGAAGTGTGATTACTGATCCACCTTACCTTCCTGCAGCAGAGACACTAGCCTATCCATGGTAACTGGTGATGCTCATACTGACCAATTCACCCATCCATCCATCCATCCATCCACCCATCCACCCATCCACCCATTACTTTGTTAGACACACATATTCTAACAAAGCACTCATCTGTTGAGCATTATGCTTCTTGCTGTGAGACATGCAATGAATTGTACGACATTTATGCAAAACTCATAAACAAATATTTATTGAATATCTACTATGTGCCAGTGTTCTTAGGTTCTGAGGTTCAGCAGTGAATAAGATGAATAATTCCACCCTTAATCAAACCTCTATATTCTAATAGCTCTGGGCCCTGGACTCAGCCATCTTATAAAACAGTTTGGGAAAGGATAACAACTAATGTAAATAATGAAAGCTCCATGTGCTGGGCTGTGCCCCGTCACTCAGTCTTGTCTGACTCCTTGTGAGCCCCTGCCAGGCTCCTCTGTACATGGGATTCTCCAGGAAAGAATACTTGAGTGGGTTGCCATTTCCCTTCTCCAGAGAATCTTCCCAACCCAGGAATTAAATCCAGGTCTCTCACATTGCAGGTGGATTTTTTTTTTACCACATGAGCCATCAGGGAAGCCCAAAATCTTCAAAGACCAATGCTACTAGTTAAATGTCTGTCAAAAGGTTCAAGTGGTCAGAGTATCAGAACCCACCCAAGCTGTGATTGGGGCTTCCCTGATAGCTCAGTTGGTAAAGAATCCTCCTACAATGCAGGATTCCCTGGTTCAATTCCTGGGTTGGGAAGATCCACTGGAGAAGGGAAAGGCTGCCCACTCCAGTATTCTGGCCTGGAGATCACCAAGAGTCAGACACGACTGAGTGACTTTCACTTTCAGGGTGTGATTATCCAGATCTGAAAGTCATCCCTGAGAAGGTAACCCAGGAACACAGCCTCAGAGAATAGAAGCTTTTGACCAATGAGGATGAGTGGAGAGGGCTTCCCAGGAGGGCAGGGTTAGGAGCAAACACATAGAGATGGATGGGACTTCCCAGTGGTCCAGTGGCTAAGATTCTGTGCTTCCAATGCAGGGGGGCTTGGGTTCAATCCCTGGTTGGAGAACTAAGACCCCACATGTGGCCAAAATAAAAAAAAAGTAGCAAGATAGAGATGAGCAAGGATGTCCAAGATACATGGGGGAGAAAAGATTGGAAAAACAGATTGAGGAATGATGATGCAGAATTGTCAAAGTCAGACTAGGGAATGTGGGCTTTGTGGGGATTGATGATGAGAGTGTAAATAATAAGAGACATGAGAAAGTCGTGCATGAGGACATGCTAAGGCGCTTCAGTCATATCCAGCTCTGTGCAACCCCATGGACTGCAGCCCGCCAGGCTCCTCTGTCTATGGGATTCTACAGGAGTGGGTTGTTGTGGCCTCCTCCAGGGGATCTTTCCAACCCAAGGATCAACCTGCATCTCTTATATCCAAACTGCCTTGGCAGGTTCTTTAACACTAGCTTAAGTAAAACCATCTGGTTCAGAATCTCCCACTGCATTTAGTGGTCAGGAGACACATATTATTTTTTTCAAATAATTATAGTTTTTAATAATATTCCCAGCATAAGGCAACTGGATTTTTTTTTACCACAGCACCACCTGACTTGGAGAGAGGTGTCCTGATCAGATAGTAAATCAGAGACAAGGCAGGGCTTTCAAGAGGCTTTCTTGAATCTTTGCTATTTTCTGGGATTGGTAAAATTCAATATTGTCACTATGATGAAAGCATGTCTAAGCTCTGTGAGCCTCAGTTTCCTCCACTGTAAAATGGGGTTAATAACAATTACTTCCAAAGACCACTGGGCAGATTAGAGACGACTGATGCCACATGCCATGGCAACCACAAGTCCTGCTGCTTGGTGAACACTAAATACGGTTCTTTTTTTTCCCTAACATTGCAGAATTCCTGGGTACCGAACCCTGTGCTCAGCACCTTATGAATGAAAACTGTCAGATTCTAAGGCAGAAAAGGCTGGAAGTCATTGAGCATCTAAGATTAGCTCCCAAGAAGTTGTCATCAAGATGGGAATCAATGTCAGGGTCTTCCCTCCCTGCTGGTGTCGGACCAACACTTCAGCCGCAAATTTGTCATCCTCACCAAACCCAGTCAGAGTCGTCCCTGGGGGCCCTTATTCCACTGACCCCCACCCCAGATGAAGATATCTCTGCAGCACTTGCAGACTTGCTGAGAACACAGAGAGCTTCTGCCCCTTCTTTGTGCCCTTTTTCTAGGCAGTAAAAGGAGACAAATTTGAACATCTTCATCATCCCTGGGCTGTGCCATTCTAAGTCACACGCTGTCTGAAATTAACATAGCATCTTGTTCAGGAAAATCCCAATAGTGTCATCAGCTTTCTTAAACCCAGAATATTGGCACTGCATTGATTTCCATTCTCGAACCTGCAGGCTGGGCACAAGCTCCATGTCCCCCTTTCCTGCAGATGGTTGATGCTAAGAAGAAGGCACAAGTGCTCCTTCCTGTGAACCCAGCTAAGGACCAGTGACCTCAGACACCCCGCACAGCTCATCCCGTGGCGCTGCAGAGCTTGCCTGATGGGGGCTGGTGTAAATATAGTTCCCTTGGGGCAGCCAGCCGGAGCCTGGCCAGCCAGCATCCTGTTACCAGCCTGCTCTTCACACGCTACTTGGTTTCACCACCTGGAGCTGATCTGCAATCTGGGCTCAGTAGTTAAGGGCTCTGGAAGCAGGGCCAGCTTGCATTTTATGGTTTTCTTCCTGCTCCCTTGGCACTGTGGGCACCACCTGTAAGCATCTCCTCCTTTGTGAGGAGTATTACAAAATGCTACAGAAATGTGAGCCCTTTCGACAAACCAGTCAATCTTAAAGGAAGTCAGCCCTGAATATTCACTGGAAGAACTGGTGCTAAAGCTGAAGCTCCAGCACTTTAGCCACCTGATGCAAAGAGCTAACTTATGGGAAAAGACCCCGATGCTGGGAAAGAATGAAGGCAGGAGGAGAAGGGGGCAATAGAGGATGAGATGGTGGGATGGCATCACCAACTCAATGGACATGAGTTTGAGCAAACTCAAGGAAATAGTGACGGACAAGGAAGCCTAGTGTGCTGCAGTCCATGGGGCTGCAAAGAGTCAGACATGACTTAGCAACTGAGCAACAACAGGAACACATCTAGATGTGACCTGAACCTGGCAGCGCCTGCTCAGGCCAGAGACACATAAGCCTACAGCTGAAATCATTAGAAAATGCACTTTTTGAATGCTTCTCTGGTATCTTTTGCCTTGAAAAATAGGGCTTAAAGTAGAGAAAAGCAAAAAAAAAAAAAAAGGCAAATGACACAAAAAGATCCATTTTCTTGTGGGTGGTCTCTGACGCAGGCCCCCAGGTATGACCTTGGCTTCTCTCAACCCTGATCAAGTCTCCCCACCCCAACTTGGGGTGAGGGCTCCTATTCTCACTTCTCTTGCTGGCGCTTTAGTTGCAGAGGTATATCTGCAGAGCCTGGGAATAGTCTGCAAGCTACATCTGGCCTCCAGATAAATTTAATTGTCCCATCCCCTCTGGATGGCTTGCATATTTTAATTTTGTCAATATTTTTTAACCTGGAGATTTCACCTAAGAAAGAAAAATCGAGATTTCTGGCTTTTCTTGGAGCAAAAAAAAAAATCAGAAAATCTGCTAACACTGGGCCCACACTCCTACCTTACAAAATGGACTGGAGCTGAGTTGCAGTTGATCCCTTTAAACAGGGCCCTTGCTCTCCAGTTTGCCACCATCCAACACTCAGTCACTTATCAATCAAAGTCATTGAATGCCTCCGATAAGCCAGCCTGCCCTGGGTCCTGCCGACAGAGTGAAGAAGAAGAGCGTGAACTCCTGACTTCAGAAGCTGCATGTCAGCACACTCACTGTCTCCTAACACGGAGGAGGGCAGGCAGTTGGCATTCATCACCATACTCATACTGTTGTTTTCCTTCCCAGGTAAGAGGACAGTATTGCTAACACTGGCCCCAGCTCACTCTCCTGTTATTAATAGTTCCCTGTAGACATTGAAGGGCTTCCCTGGCGTGCTGCAGTCCATGGGTCACAAGGAGTCGGACACAACTGGGCAACTGAACAACAACTGGCGGCTCAGATGGTAAAGAATCTGCCTGCTCCCTTTTGAACCTGCCTCCCGTCTCCTCCCCATCCCACCCCTCTAGGTTGATACAGAGCCCCTGTTTGAGTTTCCTGAGCCACACAGCAAATTCCCTGTTGGCTATCTATTTTACATATGGCAATATAAGTTTCCTACCTATGGCTGGTTCAGGTTAAGGTTTTTTGTTTTAATTAATTAATTTATCTTAATTGGAGCCTAATTACTTTACAATATTGTAGTGGTTTTTGCCATGCATTGACATGAATCAGCCATGGGTATGCATGTGTCCCCCCAAACAGCAAAATTCTGTAAATCAATTATCCTTCAATAAAAAATAAATTAAAAAAAAAGAAAGAATCTGCCTGCAATTCAGGAGACCCAGGTTTGATCCCTGGGTGGAGAAGATCCCCTGGAGAAGGGAATGGCTGCCCACTCCAGTATTCTTGCCTGGAGAGTTCCATGGACAGAGGAGAGCCTGGGGGGCGCTATGGTCCCTGGGACTGCAAAGAGTTGGACACAACTGAAGTGACTTAGCGGCACACACATAGATATTTGAATAGGAGCACCTACTCCAAACTTCCTTCACCTGCTCAGCCTACTAGAGTAAGAACCCTGGAAGAGCAGGAATGTGACATACATTTTTGTACTCTCAGTGATTACATCGGCATCTGTCATAAAGCATATTCTTTTTTTAAAGTTTCATGTATGTATTTATTTTTGGCTGTGCTGGGTCTTCCTTGCTGTGCTTTGCTGTCCACAGGCTTTCTCTGGTTCTGGCGAGCAGCAGCTACTCTCAAGTTGCAGTGTGCAGGCTTCTCATTGCAGTGGCTTCTCTTGCTGCCAAGCATTGGTTCTAGGGCATGCAGGAGTTGGTTGCAGCTCATGAGCTGAGTAGTTGCAGCTCAGGGGCCCAGTTGCTCCATGGCATCTGTAATCTTCCCAGACCAGGAATCAAACCCATGCCCCCTGCACTGGAAGGCATATTCTTAAGCATAAGACCACCCAGGAAGTCCCTATAAGGTATATTCTTAGCAAGGAGAAATAGAGATATAGAAAGCTGTACAGTAGGAGCTGAGACAATCAAAAATTAAAAGGATAACTTGGAGACTGTATAGGGGATCATGGTTCAACTGTGGGGAATGTGACCCCAGGTGAACTTGAATTTCAGTTACCTTCACACACTCCACTGTCTGACCAAACACAGCTACTCAGCCAGTATCTTCCTTGATGCTTTTCTCAATGATCAGTCCACTCCTTCATACTCCAGCCAGGATCAGGGCGACCACAGGACTTAGGTCTTGGAAATAGAATGCAAAAACATACCTGCTGCTGAGCAATGACCAGCAGGAAATGCAGGGTAACAGACTTTGAATCAGACACACCCCAAAATGCAGACCTGGTGATCCCAAGATGCCAGGACAAGAGACCACGTGGTGCCAAAAATTTAATTGGCACAGGTCCCTCCAACCTCTGCTGAACAGAAGTCTAGTTACCCTCTGGCAAAGTTTCAGTGGTAATGACCCCAAGATAATGACTCAGTGCAGAGGGCTACATGCTGAGTATGAGGCAGGCCCCAGGAGCACAGTTCCAATGACGGGCAGGAGCCAGGACTTACAAGGTCTGCATCAGCCCATCAGCTCTGCAAAACTGAGCAAGGTGGGGAGCAGCAGGGGCTGTCTCACCTTATCTATTGTGTCCCTGAAAAGCAAGGAAGCTCTTTAGGATACTGTGTGCACACGTGTGTGTGTTTGAGTTGCTCAGTCGTGTCTGACTTTTTGCAACCCCATGAGACTCCTCTTTCATGGAATTCTCCAGGCAAGACTACTGGAGTGGGTTGCCATTCCCTTCAGGGGATCTTCAAAACTCAAGGATTGAACCCAGGTCTCCTGCATTGCGGTCTGAGCCACCAGGGAAGCCCTTCAGGACACTAGGGGCTCCCTGATGTTCTAGATGGAAGAACCTCCCTTGGCTCCAGATAGATCTGGCTTTCTTCTTCAATAAGTCATTTAGAGGTGTATCTGGGAACTCTTGGCTGAAGGAATGATGAGGAAGATTCAAAACTAATGAAAACAGCCACTAATAAAGGCACCTGACCACCTGTATGAGTCATTGCTTCCTCTCTTCAGTCCATCTGGATGCTTGACATCAAGTCCACCAGAGGGAGGGGCAAGGACAGAGTCACAGCGAGGAACAAACCACTGTTAGTCACATACCTGCTGTATGCTAAATCCCGTGGGTGTATTGCCTCGATAGTCCCCCATCCAAACCAATGAAGAATGGTTCATTTTTTTTTAACTCTCTATTTTTTGTTTTTGGTCTTCTTTCTTTTAATTATTACTCTCCATTTTAGACTTGAAGAAATTAGAACTTGGAAGATGTTAACAATATGCCTCAGCACACACAACCAGGAAGAAGCAGCAGGGATTTGAATCCAGGTTGATGGAATTCCAGAGATTAACTTCTTAACCAGCAGACTAGCCTCTGACATGACAACTTCTAAACTCTGGACAGTCCAGCAAATATTTTTGTGGGTGGGGTTTACAAACATTCATCATAATAAGCCTTAGGGACTACCCCAGTGGTCCAGTGATTAAGAATCCTCCTCTCCCGCCAATGCAGGGAACATGAGTTCAAACCCTGGTCTAGGTACTGAGATCCCACACGTCAAGGGGCAACTAAGCCCTTGCATCCCAACTTCTGAGTCCAAGTGCTTCAGAGCCCATGCTCTGCAACAAGAGAAGCCCCTGCAATGAGAAGCCCATGCACCGCAACAAAGAGTAGCCCCTGCTCACCACAACTAGAGAAAGCCTGGGCACAGCAATGAAGACCCAGCACAGCCATCAATAAATAACTAAACCCTTAAAAAAATTAGGCTTAAAGAGTCTTTGTGAATTTACACTTTCTTGTCATCCCTGCCCCTCCTGATAACTCCCACCATCACAGATGGAGAGAGGGTGAGGTCATCCTAGAGCTTTTCAAGGAAATCCATAAGCTGTCTGCTTCTCCTCTGCCTTCCTAATGCCCCCTAATCCCAGGAGATAATCACAGCACCAGAGGATGAGGATGAATTGCAAGAGGCAGCGGCAAGTGTCCAGAGCAGAGGAAGCCCTAGGTAGGCTCTGGGTTGAAGGGATTTAGCCCTTCAGTGCTAAATTTACCCCAATCAGTGCAATGAAGGAGGCTGCTCAACTGGTTTTCCTCTCTCCCCACGCTCTTGCCCTTTAGGCCAATGCTCTGCCTTAAAATATAAACTCTATGCTGGCGATTTCATGCTTCATATCCACATATCTACAGTGGATATGGCATCTCAAATGTTATATGTCCTAAACAGAACTCTTAAATTGCCCCATCCAAACTTGTTCTTGTTCCCCAAGTCTTCCTCATTAATAAATAGCTTTACTGTCCACTCAGCTGATAAAAGTAGAGTCCTAGGATTCAATCATTTTCACCTTAGCTTCTCATTATGGAAAAGTTCACATGCATGCAAAAGCAGACAGATTAGCATAATGAACCTTCGAATACCCATGACCCAACTTTCACACTGATCAACTCAAGGTCACTCTTATTTCATCATCCCTTTTCTTCCTCCTGTATTATTATTTTGAAGCATGGACCAGACCTCAAAGTGTATTCTATAGACTCTTGGGGATCCCTAAGACCCTTTCAGGAAATCTGAGGATACAAACCTATTTTTATTAAAGTATTGAAACATTATTTGCCATTTCTACTGTATTGGCACTCATGCTAATGGTACAAAAGCAATGGTGGATAAACTGCTGGTGCCTTAGCAGGAATCAAGTTAGTATGACAATATTATATTCTTTACTGTACTCACCCACAAACACCAGTGGCACTTAAGATGTCCTTGATGAAATAGTAATTATTATTACTTTTATTAAGCCTCAGCTTTTGAGTTCACATCTTTTTAATACTGCATGCAACAAAATGGAAGCAGCCATCAACTGCTCATGCTGAACACTAGAGTATAAGAGTGGCCTCAGAAAAAGCACTTGGGCAAATATTCAAGTGGCAAGCTAAACTAGCCACTTTTTCAAGAAACACCATTTTTACTTGAACGTTTGACTAACAGACAAACTCTGGTTATTCAGATTCAGGTATTTGACACACATTCTCTAAAAACTAAAATGAGCCTGTCTTTTCAAGGCAAAATAACTGACAGCATTTGTTGCCAAAATAGAATTCTAACCTTAAAGTGAAGATTAGAATTTTGGAAAAAATTATCTGCTGCCAATATTAATTAAATATTGAATTCTTTCAGTTCAGTTCAGTCACTCAATCATGTCCGACTCTTTGCAACCCCATGAATCGCAGCACGCCAGGCCTCCCTGTCCATCACCAACTCCCAGAGTTTACTCAAACTCATGTCCATTGAGTTGGTAATGTCATCCAGCCATCTCATCCTCTGTCGTCTCCTTCTCCTCCTGCCCCCAATCCTTCCCAGCATCAGGGTCTTTTCCAATGAGTCTACTCTTCGTATCAGGTGGCCAAAGTATTGGAGTTTCAGCTTCGACATCAGTCCTTCCAATGAACACCCAGGACTGATCTCCTTTAGGATGAACTGGTTGGATCTCCTTGCAGTCCAAGGGACTCTCAAGAGTCTTCTCCAACACCACAGCTCAAAAGCATCAATTCTTTGGCACTCAGCTTTCTTCACATTTTAATTTTCAATATAGTGAATGTCAATAGCCATAATCCACATTTTTAAAATGTGCTTTGGGTTCTTCAGTAGCCTTTTGAAAACATATTTATTTATTTCTGTGCTGGGTCTTAGTTGAGGCATGCAGGATCTTATTTCCTGACAATGGATCAAATCCGAGCCCCCTGTGTTGGGAGCACAGCGTCTGAGCCACTAGACCACCAGGGACGTCTTCTTCAGTAACTTTTAAGTAGATAGATATCCTGAGACCAAAACATTTGAGAACTGCTCATTTTTACTGTCAATATTTCCCTTTGTAGATCTCTTAAAGATCAGGAGTCTCTTTTTTTTAATATAATCACAATTTCACTCTGAAAATGAACAGCTGGCCACGAAGCTGTTGAGGGGAATTTGGAACCGAAACAGAAATCATAACTTACCAAATGTACCCTGACTTACAAACAGAGAATCTGTGCTAGACCAAGCCATGATCTACATCCCAGACTGTGTAAACTGCAAACTCTTCTAACACCAGTCCATTCAGATCCATGTGTTCCAAGACCAGATACTGATCTCAGAGACAAACTAACATTCTCTGCATGCAGATTCATGAGTTCTAAAGATAAAAACAGTCACCATTGCAGCAGCTTCCCAGATAATAAAATTCTGGTTGATTCCTGCCAAGACCATCTACAACTAATTCTAGCCCCCAAAACCTAAGTACCTGTGCTGTTGTTTAGTCGTCGAGTCGTATCCAACTCTTTGTGACCCCGTGGACCATAGCACGCCAAGCTCCTCTGTTCTCCACTATTTTCTGGAGTTTGTTCAAATTCATGTCCATTGAGTCAGTGATGCTACCTAACTGCCTCATCCTTTGCCATCCAATTCTCCTGTTGCTTTCAGTCTTTCCCAGCATCAGGGTCTTTTCCCATGAATCAGTTCTTCACATCAGGTGACCAAAGTATTGGAATTTCAGCTTTGGAAACAATCCTTCCAATGAGTATTCAGGGTTGATTTACTTTTGGATCGACTGGTTTGATCTCCTTGCAGACCAAATTACCTTACCTGCTCTATTTTGAGATTGCCCATGATTCTCCATGGTGGGCTGACTCCCATACTGCAGCAAGTAATAAATCTACACTTTTAAAGCAACAGCTGTGTTCCTGCAGTGAGCTGTAGCTGATGGGAATTGACAATCCTCAATTCAAGACAGCATCTACCCCGCCCAAGCCACTGCAACAGCCTCCTCCCTATGTCCCCTGTTCTGCTCACTACTGCTGTGTAACAAACTATCCCAACATGAATCAACTTAAAGCAACCACTTTCATTTCCTCTTGATTTCATTGATCAGGAATTTGGAAAGGGCACAGCAAGGACACTTATCTCTGCTCCCTGGTGTCAGGGGCTCAGCTGGGAGGATGCAAAGGCCAATGATATCTTGGCGGCAGGAAGCAAAATCATCTAAAACCTTGTTCATTCGTATGTCCGGAACTTGGACTGAGAGAAAAAGACTAGGGCTGCTAACTGGAACACCTGCATGGAGCTTCTCGTGTGTGTTGGCTTCCTCACAGTATGGCTGCTCGGAAGGGCAGAGGACTTCTGCTGCTGCTGTATTCTATTGAGTACAAACAAGTCAGACCCTGCTTAGGTTCTGGGGAGAAGACAGTTAGACTTCATCTCCTGATGGACCTTGTGAAGATTCTAGGAGAATTCGTAAGATTGAGGTTACTGTTTGCAGCCAGGTTTGAAAAACATAATCTGTCCTACTCCCTTTCAGTTTTGTTTCTCTATAAACCATCTTCAGTGGAGCAGACAAAATTGTGTTTTTAAAAAGAACCACAGCAAAACGCAGATGTATAGAACAGTCTTTTGGACTCTATGGGGGAGGGCAAGGGGGGGATGATATGGGAGGACGGCATTGAAACATGTTAATCATCACATGTGAAATCAATCGCCAGCCCAGGTTTGATGCTCAGGGCTGGTGCACCGGGATGACCTAGTTGGAGGGAATCGGGAGGGAGGTGGGAGGGGAGTTCTGGAAGGGGAACACATGTATACCCATGGCAGATTCATGTCAATGTATGGCAAAACCAACACGATAATGTAAAGAAAATTTAAAAAATAAATGAAGTCAGGCCAAAAAAAAAAAAAAGAACCAAGCCATGTCAGATTCTTGCTGGAAATCCTTCAATGGTTGCTCATCACACAAGCAGGGATGGAGAGGGATTTCAGACATTTGACGAGAGCCCAGAAAGCCCTGCATATTCTAGTTCCTGTCTGCATATCTGCCATTCTCCTGCTCACTCCATTCCTCCAGCTGCAGGGCTCCTCCACAGCTCTTCATCAGGCTGTTCTCATTCTTCAAGGTTCAGCTTAAGTGCAACCTTCTCAGAAAATGAAATCACCTCCCCTAATGATGACCTGTAAAGTCGCCCCAGAACCCAGAGTTAACTTAAGTGATTGATGGTTGATTGACTGAACACAATGTAAGTTGCAGGCATTGCTTATTTTAGGATTCTCTAAGCAGCTCCCAAAATTTGTTCCATAAAACACTAGTTTAGCCAGATGTTCAATAGACATTATTTTAAAATATGAATCCATAGCACACATCCTTATAAAGATTTGAGTAAAACAAAGCTGCACAGTTTTCTTCATACCATGACCACTGCAAGTCTGTATATGCTATTTGCTTGCTAGGTCTCGATGAAAAGGATGTAATAGGTGACAGTCCTCAACCTCTGCAACCACAAAACACTTTGTCCAAGTAGTATTGCCTGGCTACTTTGCAGAGCCCTTCTCCAAACAGTTATGGCCCTGGATTTACAATGCAAAAGAAACTGGAGTCCCCAGCAGGTGGTTCTACCTGTGTCCCTGACCCATGTCCTCTGAGTAAGTTACAAATAACAGGAAACCTGTGGAAGGGCCAGGTCTTTTGGGAGCAGCCTGATTGGCTGGAATTGAGGTCATACTTTTGACTAATGATCCTGATTGGCTTTCAGTAACACTCCACTCATTGCAACAGTGTCCAGCAAATATATGAGCCTCTCATCTAGATATATGAGTTATATTCTTTAGAGCAGTGAGTCATTGAGGCCAGGCTCTGCTGAGGATTGAGTTCTTTTTATTGGGCCAAGAACCTCAAGGCTGGCTCCTGGCCTATTCCCTTATAGTAGAAGCATGTCTGCAGCTTCCCAGAAGCAGGCTGGCTGACCCTGGGGATGGGGAAATGGGTTCACCAGGGGGCTATAACCTGAAAGTGATTTGTCTCTGATGTCCTAACACCCAGTTCCCAGAACATCTGAAACTAGCAAGGAAAAATAAAAAAGGTTACATCCTATTCACTGCCAGTCTCGGAAAATGCTTGCCAGAAATTCGGAAATGATCATAAAATCAAAACAAAATATTACTATAGCTTAACTGAAGTGGACCCTCTCTCCCATCCACTCACTGTATAATTCCCCAAGGAACTTAAGTTTGATAAAAAAAAAATAAAAAATCCTCAGTTCTAACAAATCAGTACATCTTCATAGTAACAATGACAGCTAATAAAGACAAAGCCCTTGCTCTGTGCCAGGCAATGTGGAAAGCACCTTATGGCTAGTTTTTCTTCACAGCCATCCCGGGTGATGGGTGTACAAGTTGTGCCCATTTTACAGGTGAGGAAACTGAGGTGCCAAGTGGTCACTGACTTGCCCAATAGCTCACAGCTACTAAACAGAAGAATCCAAGTATGTGTGTGCTCAGCTGCTTAGTTGACTTATTGTGACCCCATGGACTGTAGTCCACCAGGCTCCTTTATCCATGGAATTTTCCAGGCAAGAATAGTGGAGTGCGTTTCCATTTCCTACTCTGGGGGATCTTCCCAATCCAGGGATCGAACGCGCCTCTTCTGCATCAGCAGACGGATTCTTTACCACTGAGCAAACTAGGAAGCCTGGTATAGCTGATCTCAAAACTCTCACTTTTAACCATTCTATAGCTTTTAAATAACATCTCAGCAAACCTGTTGGCCCAATCCCACCTACCCTGAGACACAGAATCCCACACATTCCCCAACCTTTACTGTGTACAAGTATCACCTGGGGATTGTATTAAAATGTAGATTTTAATTCAGTCTGGGGTGGGACCTGGGATCTTCCATTTCTAACTATTCCCAGGTGATGCTGGATCCTGGCTGAGGAGACACACTTGGAGACTCTAAGACAATAGTTATCAAATTCTGCCGCACATTACAGTCACCTGGGGAACTTTTAAGAATTCTGATGCTCTGCCCTCACCCCACACCAAATAAATCAGAACCTCCAGGGACAGATCCCCGACATCAGTAGTTGTTTAAGCTCCCAGGTGATTTCAAGCGTGTAGCCAAGGCTGAGAACAGTGCTCTGAGGGTCATGAGAGGCCCTGAGAACAGCAAGGAGGAGAAAACCAGGTTTCCATTTGCTACTGAGATGGTTGGGTTTCATAATGACGTTATCGTTGTTGCAGGTTTCCCCCAAATCACTACCCTCCCTCATCACCTATTCCTGCCTACAGAATCACGGGGCTGGGCCTCCTTTGAAGGCAGCCAACTGGCATGGTGTCAGGTGTCAAGTTATTTCACTCATCTGCCGCCCCCATGTCCTCCTCCCAGCTTTTTCTTTTCAGATGAGAGCACTGTGCTCTTTGTAAAGCATAAAATAATGCAAACACATTGGCTACTCCTTGCTTTTACTATATGAACAAACACATGGAAAACAACTGCAAAGATTTTATTTAGGGGCTTTCTGTGCTTGGCACTTAGGGTTCTGGTGTTGTTTAGTTGCCGACTAAGTCATATCGGACTCTTTTGCCACCCCATAGAATGTAGCCCACCTGGCCCTTCTGGGATTTTCCAGGCAAGAATACTGGAGTAGGTCACCATTTCTTTCTCCAGGGGATCTTCCAGACCCAGAAATTGAACCTGAGTCTCCTGTGTCTCCTACATCGGCAGACAGATTCTTTACCCCCGAGCCTCCAGGGGAATGTGTGTATAAGGGCACATTTTTATATACCTTTTCTTCATACTTCTTTTACACACCTTTTTCAATGCTCCCTTTTTTTTTTAATATATTCATAATATTGGATTCCCCATTAGCCACATAAATGCATTTATCTACAACACACTCTATTCACCACTGGCACACAGGGCTCAACAATTCAACCTCAGAGTCACCAATTGATCCTCAGGGCTCACCAATTTGACCTTAAACTCAGAGAAGTTCATTTCCACCATGGCCCAGCCCCAACAGCACAAAGACTGAGAACATGAAGCTGCTTTCCTAAACACCAACTCCCCTCGCCGGAGGGAAAGTGTGAACATAAACAGCCTGGTTGTATTGAAGCAATGAGGGCTCTGCCAGCTGTCTGTTTCTCTCGAATCAAGCCAAAATACTCACAGCTGACAAATGAAGGGAAAAGGAAGGGAGAAGAAGTTAAAGGCTCCTAAAAAACAGAAAAAAGAAAAGAAATTTTTAGGGCAGAGAAATGATGCCTGAACAGCCTTCTGATATCTCCTTCCACGTGAGTTTGACCCGCCTGACTCCCTGTGCATGCTCATCTCTCATCAGAAGAACTTGACCTCGCTTTTCTCTCTCCCCTCCCCCAGATGTTTTTCTCTCAATACCCCCTTTTCATCTGGAAGGCAAGGAAAATACATTAAAGACATTCTTTTTATCTGCAGGGCTTCCTCGGTGACGCCAGTGGTAAAGAACCCGCCCGCCAATGCAGGAAACATAAGAGATGTGGGTTCCTTCCCTGGGTCGGGAAGATTGCCTGGAGGAGGAAATGGCAACCCACTCCAGTATTCTTGCCTGTAGAATCTCATGATCAGAGAGCCTGGCAGGTTATGGTCCACGGGGTCACAAAGAGTTGAATATGACTGAAGCAACTTAGCACAGCACAGCAAGGCTTAAATAGATGTTCTCCTCAGTAAAGGCCTGGAGGTCAGGGGAGATAAAGTTAGAAATATTCAGGCTGGCAGAGAGCAATGCCACGAGCAGCAACAATCTGTCCAGATAGAGAGAAATGATGGGGATTCTTGTTTAGAGAAGCCAAACCAGACACTTCGTCAGCTGAAACCATCCTACTAGAGGAAGAAATCCAAAACCAACGCATTTCATAAGCCAATAAGAACTATTTCAAGGATGAGACACTAATAACTTTCTCTGGAAATTGAGGCTGAGTCCACCGTGCTCTGCAGCCAACCAATTCCCACATCCACAAAGGAAGGCCTCCCGGTTTGGCCAAGATTCATGTCCCACCACCCTAGAGCTGGCTAAGGTTCTGTGAGTCCTTGAGAGTGACAACTCGCATCAGTTGGCCTGGGACTCCCACGGTGTAACCCAGAAAGTCCTGCCTACTGAGAACCCCATCAGTCCCAGACAAACCAGGACAGTTAATAAGCCTGGCCCCTTCCTCAGCCTAGATTCTGGCCAACGGCCTCCCGTCCTAGGATTGGACTCCACAATCCTCATTCCCAGCCTCAGCCCTCACAGATAAAATTGTGAGAAGGCCAAACGTTCCCTGAGCTTTCTTAAGCACCAAGATTGACCCTTTTAAAATGACTGACTTGGGAACTTCCCTGGTGCCCCCAGTGGTCATCATCTTCCAACGCAGAGGGTGTGGGCTCGATCCCTGGTTGGGGAAGTAAGATCCCACATACCTCTTGGCCGAAGAAGCAAAACATTAAACAGAAGCAACACTGTCACAACTTCAATAAAGACTTTAAAAAGGTCCACATCAAAAAAAATCTTAAAATAAAATGAATAACTTGCATGCAGAGTTCATCAATGAAAGACAAGACTACATTTTTTTCTGGTGCTGGTTGAATAGTTACCTCTGTACCCATTTCAAATATTTAGCTTGGCTTCCCAGGTGGCAATGTTCATAGCAGCACTATTTACAATAGCCAAGACATGGTAACAACCCAAATGTCCATCAACAGAGAAATGAATAAAGAAGATGTGTTACGTATATACAGTGGAATACTTTGGCCATGAAAGAGAATGAAATCATGCCATTTGCAGCAATATGGATGGGCCTGGAGATGATAATACTAAGTAAAGTAAGTCAGACAGAGAAAGACAAATATCATACAATATCACTTACATGTGGAATCAATCAAATAAACTTCACTTATATGTAGAATCTAAAAAAAAAAATTGTTCACATGAACTTATTTACAAAACAGAAATAGACTTGCAAACATGGAAAACAAATCTTAAAGTTACCAAAGGGATAAAGGAGAGGGACAGAGGGATTACGAGTCTGGGGATAACAGATACACACTACCATATATAAATAAACAACAAAAACCTAGTGTATAGCACAGGAAACTATATTCAATATCTTGTAATAACCTAAATGGAAAAGAATCTGAAATAAACAGATAAATAGATGATAGATAGATGAAAGGAAGAACTGAATCACTTTGCTGTACACCTGAAACTAACCCTACGTTGTTAATTAAGTATACTTCAATTTAAAGAAATGAATAAGATCAAAAGCTACTTTCAAGGACTTTACAACAAGGGGATAACACAAGACATGTAACTAATAACTGTGATATATGAAAACAGATTCTCTGGCAGGAGGACAGGGTGTTATGTGGGGGGTAGAGAAGCATGACAGACAACTCTGGGGCACAGACACACTTTGGCGACAGAAGCTCTTGCACGTGGCCACCTGCTGAATGAGTAGGACTTTGTCAGACAGAGTGGGAGGAAGGCATTCATTCCATGAGGGAAGAACAACAGGGTAATGATAAAGGGAACAGGGGTGGGGGCGTGGGACACGTTTGCAGAACTGTGTGTGCGGTAAGAGAGTGTGCAGAGGGCAGCTGAGCCAAACATAGTAGAAGTGGAGGCCGGGCTGGGGAGTGAAGGCAGTAACACACAAGGAGTAGAAGGATACAGAATGGGTGGCGAGCTTATAGGATGGCTTGTACAAAAAGTGAAAGCGTTAGTTGCTCAGTCGTGCCTGGCTCTTGGCGACCCCATTGACTGTAGCCTGCCAGGTTCCTCTGTCCATGGAATTCTCCAGATAAGAATACTGGGATGGGGTGCCATTCCCTTCTCCAGGGGATCTTTCTGACCCAGGGATGGAACTCACATCTCCCACATTGGCAGACAGATTCTTTACCACTGAGCCACCAGGAAAGCCAACAAAGGGGGGAGATATCTTACCTTTTCTCCTACTGTGCAGTCACCCAGCTCAGTGACACCCCTAAAATAAGCAAGGCTCTCTTGCCACTTCCCTGGGTTCCTGTGTGCCTGGCCTGGAGGACCAGCGGAATTCAAGACTCTGTGCTACTCAGCAGTGAGCACTCAAAGTGGCCTTGAAGTGCCTGAAAACCTTTTAAATTATATGTAAAAACACTTTTTCCTGCCTCCAATTTCCTTCTTGCTCCTTGAGGTCTTTCCAACCCAGCTCTCAAGTATCACTGAAGAGGAAGCACTATGTTGGATCCCAACTTCGTTTGCCCTTCAGATCAGCTCCAAAGTTGGCCCGTGAGCCCATAAGCTCCAGTTCAGGTGACCACGGCTGCTCTCTGCCCATTCAATCCCTGAATTATTGCTCTTTGCTCAGTAAAGCTTTTGAGGGCACTTAGAAAGAATGAAATGGAAAAACAAGTGTTACTGTGAGGGGGACCTGAACTCAAACTGAAGTGATGTTTACTTGGGCTTCAAATAGAACTCAAGAGTTGCAAGGAGCCATGGAGGAAGCATCTCCAGGGTATATAAGGAGCTGGGGAACCTCCTAGGATGACCTCACACTCAGAGAAGAGAATGAGCATGAACACAGCCTTGAAAGAGGCAAAGCAAGGGAAATGATTTGAAATATGCCTTGAACTTGGTCACTGGTAGGTACATTTGTCCAGCCCCCTCGTGGGGACGTGAGTCCTACAACACAAAGGTGGCCATAAAGGAATGTGTAAGGCAGGGAGCAGGGATTCCTTTCCATCTCCATGAGAATCAGCAACAGAGAAGCCGGTTTGGTGGGGAGAGAGGACAAAGACCCTTTGAGGTTCGATGGAGTCTCAGAAAGGCCGAGTCACTTGCTCATGGTGGTATACGACTAGTCGGTGGCAGATTCAAGACTGAACTCAGGTCTATCTACTTGAAAAACTGTTCTTCCTACAACATCATGTCTTAGCCACATACATTCTTAGTCACTTCAATCTTGTCTGACTCTTTGTGACCCCAAGGACTGTAGCCCGCCAGGTTCCTCTGTCCATGGGATTCTCCAGGGAAGAAAACTGGAGTTGGTTGCCATGCCCTTCTCCAGGGTCTTCCCAACCAAGGACTGAAGACCCATGAGTCTCTTGCATCATCTGCATTGGCAGGCAGATTCTTTACCACTGAGCCACCAGGGAAGCCCAACAACCCCGAATGCTTAGAAAGACTTAAGAAAGCTAATGGCTTCCCCTGGATGGATTGCTTTGGGGTCTCAGCCTTCTTTACATGTAGCAACCATAAGCGTAACCTCAGCAGAAGAGGAGGAAAATGCTAGATGCCCCCACGGAATCAAGCAAACAACTCCCCTGGGCACATGTGAACACCTCAGGTACCCACTTGACCACTTGGGAAAAAAAATCCCAGAGGGGCTGGACTTCCCATCTAACTGCAGAAGGCAGATTCAGGGAAATACTGTCTGATAATGAAATCGTGACTCCATTTTTAACTCTAGGCTGAGGTTCTCTGGGAAAATCTTTGTTGGGCTGATAGGAAAAAACCTGGGCTGATATTTAATCCCATTTTTTTTTCAGCAAGCACACATCTCTCTCCCATCTTTTTAACCAAACCGTACTCTCCTTGACCCCATTCATCCTGAATGACAACCCCAAAAACATCTAAAAGGAAGCTTAGCTCTTATATAAATTTTAAAGAATATGCTTAACATCTTGCTTTAGCTTGATAAGCTCCAGCAGAAATAAGAGTATCTGAAGCCACGGGTTCAATTAAAATCATTTGCTGTAGCACTTGAAGTCTTTTTCTCCCTGATTCCTAATTCTCTCTCTTAGAGACTTCTGAACATTATCCTTCCTTTTCTCTAAGCAACGGTATCATTTGGTGTTCTTCTGGCTTTTCTAATCTCTTTTCCCTGAAACTTTCCATCAGTTTTATGTGCCTTGTGATTAGTGATGATTATAGAGGCGAGTTTAATAAACATGAAGAGACTGGTGCATTTGAACTTGAGGCCCTGAGTCCTGTGAAGGGTTTTCTGATGATTACCACCAGGGATCATGTAGACAAGCACAAATATTTGTGACTTCTACCAGTCCCCAAAGATGACAAATACCCTGTTAGTAATTCATTACAATAATAGGAGAGGGAAAGCACCCCATATATACAACGGGAGAACAGATGACTGTATTACAGGGATTCATAGATCTCTTCCATATGGTATCTGAGAATATCTGTAGCATCAGTGCAATAAATGTTTCAGCTTCTCAGATGCTATTATTCCAGGGGCCTCAAGGAGATTAAAAAGTGAAGATCCCCCTTTACTTGAGTGACTCATCCCTTCCTTGGGATTTGCTTAATTCTATAGAATATATGTTGTTATGTGTCTGCCCTACATTTAGAGAGCTTCCCTGGTGGTTCAGCTGGTAAAGAATCTGCCTGCAATGTGGGAGACCTGGGTTTGATCCCTTGCTTGGGAAGATTCCCTGGAGAAGGGACGGCAACCTCCAGTATTCTTGCCTGTAGAATTCCAAGGACAGACAAGCCTGGAGGTCTGCAGTCCATGGGACTGCAAAGAGTTGGACCCAGCTGAGTGACTAACACTTCACTTCATACACTTAGATGTGTAAAAAGCGCAGAAAAAGGAAGTACTTTGCCTAAGGTCATACAGCCCTCCAGCACAGAGCCTGGAGGAAGACACACCTCCTACCAAATCCTCTCCTGCCTCCCCATCACTGCCCCTAATTGCAAACTCCTAAAGGATGTGTGAGCACCTGCTCTGGGCCAGACACTCAGGATTCCAGGAACACAAGAAGGAGCAGAAAAGACACAGCCCTGCTCTCAAGGAGATGACATTGTAATGGAGGATTTGGACCCCCAAAATGTATAAAGCATTACAAAGCATAGTGTTATGATGGAAATAATCTAGGCAGTTAGAAGTAGGACCATAAAGGGTAGGGTCTTTTTTGGAAAGAGAGGCACAGAGGTGAAAGTTAAGGTGAGACTTGCACTATGAGAAACAATTGTATTTGAAAAAATTAATGAAATAGCCTTCCAGAAGAGGGAAAGCATGAGAAATCTGAGCTGGGAAAGGATTAAAATATTGCAGTCCCATGATGGAAATGCAGCTAATGCGGCCAGAGCATTAGGAGCAGTGGCATGAATAACAGAGAGAGACAGATTAGGATTTGGCTTCCCTGGGGGCTCAGACAGCAAAGAATCCACCTGCAATGCAGGAGACCAGGGTCCAATCCCTGGGTCAGGAAGATCCCCTGGAGGAGGGAATGGCAACCCACTCCAGTATTCTTGCCTGGAGAATCCCATGGACAGAGGAGCCTGGAGGGCTATAGTCCACAGGGTTGCAGAGTCAGACACAACTGAGTGACTTACACTTATGCAGTCTATGCTCAGTGGTTGAAAGTTTATTATCAATAGAGTGGGAAACCATTGAAAAGTTTTAGCAGAAGAGTGACGTGATCATATACACGAAATTAAAACTACATCATTTCTGTGTTAAAATTGGATTGTAAGAGTTGGGGAGTGGACACAAGCTGAGTGGTGGCTTTGCAGGCTCCTCCGAAGAGGCTTTTCCTGGACTAAGGTAGGGAAAATTGGAAGTGTGACAACACGGATGGAACTGAGCCATGTGATAACCTTAGGGGATGGACCGTAATGGGGGAAAGAGGAATCGGTATCCCACACGATTGTGACTCCAATTGCTGGGTGGTTGGTAGTGCCATTGACACAGAGGGCATGGCGACAGGCTTTAAAGAAGCCAAGCTACAGACATGTAGGGACTGAGATATGTGATATTTGAGTGGGAATTCAGTCGAAGTAAGGACCCTGGTGGCTCAGACAGTAAAGAATACACCTGCAATGCATGAGAGGCAAGAGATGTGAGTTCAATCTCTGGGTCAGGAAGATCCCCTAGAGGAGGGAATGGCAACCCATTCCAGTATGCTTGCCTGGAGAATCCCATGGACAGAGGAGCCTTGTGGGCTATAGTCCATGGTGTTGCAAAGAGTCAGACATGACTGAGCAACTTTCAAGGACCCTATGAGGCACAGCTGGTCAGCTGGTAGGGGAACTAACTGGGTGGGAACCCTTCCCTGCTGTGTTAGGGCACAGCCAGTGAGGTATTTGGGGCCCTGTGAGGCTCAAAAATGTCAAAGCAGTGGCAGCACTTGAAATGTTATGTCTTAAGATACAGGACTCTGCATTCATATTTTTTAATGTTGTACTGACCTTGTCAACTGCATATTTATAATCAGATGTTTTGGTGTGTGTCAAAGAAATTAATATGAGAAATGTAAATATTTGGAGTATTCTCTAATTTCTTTTTTAAAGAAATTCTATCCACATGTCTTCATCAGCTCGAGTTGCCATAACAGAATTCATACATTAGGTGGCTTAAAAGACAGAAATTTATTTTCTCACAGTCCTGGAGGCACGAAGTCTGAGACCAGGGTGTCAGCAAGACTGGGTCCTGGTGAGAGCTTGCTTACTGCCCGGCAGACAGCCATGCATGCTCAGTCTCTCAGTACTTCCCGACTGTTTTGAAACCTCATGGACTGTAGCCTGCCAGGCTCCTCTGTCCATGGGATTTCCTAGGCACAAATACTGGAGTGGGCAGCCAATCCCTTCTCGGGAGGTCCTCCCAATCCAGGGACCAAACCAGGTCTCCTGCTTTGAAGGCAAATTTTGTACTATCTGAGCCACCAGGAAACTCCATACAATGGCATACAGATCCAAGAGCAAGGATATATATAAACATACAGCTGAGTCACTTCGTTGTAGGGCAGAAACTAACACAACATTATAAAGCAACTATACCCCAATAAAGATATTAGTAATAATAAAAAGAATTTATTTAATAATAATAATAAAAATTGTTGGAAGGACTGAAACTGAAGCTACAATACTTTGGCCACCTGATATGAAGAACTGTCTCATTGGAAAAAGACCTTGATGCTGGGAAAGATTGAGGGCAGGAGGAGAAGGGGAAGACAGAGGATGAGATGGCTGGATGGCATCACCGACTCAATGGACATGAGTTTGAGCAAGATCCGGGGGTTGGTGATGGACAGGGAGGCCTGGTGTGCTGCAGTCCATGGCGTTGCAAAGAGTCAGACACGACTGAGTGACTGAAATGAACTGAATAAAAAGAATGTACTACTGATACACACATCCATGCGGGGAGAGATCTTAAAATCACTGTGCTAAATAAAAGAAGCCAGACTTAAGGCCATACCACTTACTTAACATTTAGCTACAAAAGGCAAAACTGCAGGGACAGAAAGGTGCTCAGTAATTGCTGAGGGGTGGGTATTGGAAAAGGGGATATAGTGCCAAGAGAGTACGTTTTTTTGGAGTGATGGAGTGGCTCAATTTGTTGACCATGGTCATGGCTACACCACAGAAGGCGTTTATCGGAACTTATCTAACTGTACAGTTTAAAAGCGGTGGATTTTACTGCATGAATTACTCCTTAATAATCCTGATCCCCCCAAAATCACCTCCCACTTGGATAATACTTTACAGTTAACCATGCCTTTCTCATCCATTACTTTGTTGTAGTTCAAAACAACTTGGTAATGGAGGCAAAGTTACATTATCTCCACAGGGCCTGGGGAGGTTGGAGACTTCTCTGCACCTTCAACTCGCAGGAAAACTGAATGTTCTGAGTCCTAAACAAGAACATTTCCCTCTCTGTCCCGAAAATCTGATCAGTCGGTGATGCCAATGACAAGCTCCATCACCTACTCTGGGCTGTGCTCCATGATGCATGCTTTCCATTCATTCTTTTATTTTCTTCTCACAAGTAAGCTCTAAGGAAAGTATCATGATCCCACTTTACAAATTAGAAGAAAGAAGAGTAAACTAATTTCTCTGAGGCAAGCGAGTAATAGCGTCATGATTTGGACCACGTCTGAAGGGGTAGATAAACCTGTGCTTTTCAACAGTAAGCCCCACAATTCTCAAAACAAATTTAGTTTCAAATAAGAACTCCCAAAAACAAAAGTCTAGAGCAAGCACAGGGAAATAATTATGATCACCTTCAAGTGGGGAAGGCTAGCAAGACAGTGCTAAGCAGTCTTTCAGGTATCTTTTTTAGCCCATTGGTCTAATATTTTTCAAACTCTCCAGACACTGAAAGACTCTGCATCCAGGAAATTAAACCCCTTGCTTTTCTTTTTATTTTTTGGCCACTCCCTGTGACATGCAGGATCTTGTTCCCTGACCAGGGGATTGAACCCATGTCCCTTGCATTGGGAGTGCAGAGTCTTAACCACTGGACCACCAGGGATGTCCTAACCACCTTTGTTAATGCCCATCCACCTTGCCTAGACTTCCTCTTCTGCTCAAAGCACATTCCTGAGTTAACTGCCTGCCCGATGATCAGTAGAAGGTAAGAATGCAGGGCGGAACCAAGAGATGCTCAGCAGCCCCAGAGAACCTTGCCAGTATACACTGATAGTCCTTCTGTGACTGCTGCAAATAACCTCGGGGCCAGGCTGCAGCCTCTCACAGCCCCTCCCAGCCAGGCCATCTGGAAGTACCTTTCTCCAGAAGAAATAGGTCCTAACTTGAGAGCAGACCAGATCTTTCCTTTGCCTTTGTCTTCTGGGCAACTGCAAACTTCACAGTCATCTCCATGGCTCCCAGAGAACTTGACCATGAGGCTAGCAGATGCTGCTTTGCAGCCGGAGGATCTGGAGCAGAAGGAAGAGAACCTTCTGCCTGGTTTCTAGCAGCAGAAAGGAAGGAAAACTTTGAGTGCCTTTTGTATGTCAGGAACCATGCTGTGATTTCGTGTGCCATGCTATTAATAGTTCACATCTATGGAACAATTCCTGTATGTCAGGAACACTTGCTATGCGTCACCTTTATATACGTTATCTCATTTAATCCACTCAACAACCCTATTTGATCAGCACCATCACCATCTCCACAAATGAAGTTTGTAACATTGGAGCGACTTGCTGAAGGTCACACAGCTACCACAAGAGAGAGGGATTTCAAACCCAGGAATGCCGGCCCCAAAGTCCCAGTTGTTCACATTACACCACCTCACCTCCACCACCACCTACACCCCCGTGACCCCTCAGTCCAGTGTTTCTATCTTCTGAACCCCATCTAATGCAAAAGCAGAGGCAGCCCATTTTAAAGGAATTCATATTCTTCACCACTCTTCTCCCTAGCAACAACTCTATCAACTAAACTTCACATTTTCTGAGCTTCAACTTCACCCCTGACACTGCTAGAAACTGCCACACTGTTACCTAAGAGATGATATAGATGTTCAAGGGGGACTTCCCTGGTGGTCCAGTGGTTAAGACTTTGTCTTCCAAAGCAGGGAGAGCCAGTTCAATCTCTAGTCAGGGAGATAAGATCCCACATGCCTTGAGGCCAAAGAACAAAAAAATAAATAAATAAAAAACAGAAACAGTATTGTAACAAAAATTCAATAAAGACTTTTTGAATTGGTTTACATCAGAAAAAAAATTTTTTTTAATTAAGTTAGAAAGGACACTCCAGAACAACCAATACACAGCCACACACTTAGCAGACAACTCTAACTAATCAGGACGCTCATTCCAGGTGAGGCTAAATGCAACCGCAGAGTCCTTCCCAAAACAGAGCTGCAAGAAACCGCTGAAATCGGCCAGCATCACGCATACACTAGTGGTCCTTACTGCTGCAGAATTCCGCAGGCAGAAAAAACAGTGACATGGCCCACAAGGAATAATGGGATGGAATTTTTCTGAGCAGAAGTTCTGGGACCAAAGCTTTGTTCTACTTATCCCTAACTGGGAACCAGCAAGTAAATGAAACTCTCTGAGCCTGATGGTTTTCTTCACCCAAAATGGTGATGATGATAAGATCTCATCTATGTCACAGAACTATTAGACGCAGAATTACTGATGACAGTGAGAAGGAAGAGACTGTAAGACCAAAAGCGTGGAATACGGATACTGGGAAGAAACAAGAAAATGAGCAAATACAGAATATAGATTTTTGTCTGGGAAATAGCCTAAGATTTTCTACAGAGGGGTTGTGTTGGGTGTGGGGTGCCCCTCAAGGTCTTGATGTCCTGTGTTATACCACGGGGTTTATAATGGTGGTTGTTTCATGAGTAAGTGATGGGGCTAAGCCATGGCCCTAGAGCTACCCAGGCAGGACAACATGGCAGAAACAGGCTGAGGAGCCCGGCTGCCTGGTTCAACTCCTGGTGTGATCACATCCCAGCTGTGTGATCTCGGGTAAGCCCTTTAACCTCCCTAAGGATCAGTTCCATCTGCTGACAAAGGGAGAAAATGATCTACTTTGTGGTAAAGATTAAACAAGATAGCTCCAGACACATGGTGGGCGATTCTACATCACCGAACGTGGAGGAGCTGATGGCAGGCTCTGCACATATCTTTTGCATTGACATCATCCATTGGGGCAGCCAATGCCAAGTAGGTGCTCATCAGCAGTTATGGGTTAGCCATTTGATTGGATGGTTACCACTTAGAGAAATCATGGAAAGGCTTTAAACAGAGGAAGACCATGGTAGAATTAAAATTTGAGAACATTATTCTATCTGCTTTGGAGAGAAGAGGGTAGGGGGACAGGCATGGGAGCAGAAAGTCCACTTTGTTGCCCTCTTCCAGGGCAAAGACCATGCGGATGGGAGGTCTAGATTCAGTCGAGGAACCGCAGCAGTGAGGACCATCAGCAAGTAGAAGCAATGGAGACTAGGACGTTCAGAACTAAGGTTCTGATGTGTTGCTTTTTCCAGTGGTGACAAGATGCAGGGCATGAGTAAGGCAGGGGTGGCTAAGATGCCATGTGATGAAAGGCCGGTGGTGGTTGGAAGGTGGAGAAATTGAGAAGCCGGGTTGAGGACATGTTACCCTCTGCGGACAGTGTCTTATTTCCACCGTGAAGTAAAGCTGCTGCGTCGGCACGATCGGCCTCCTTTAACAGATGATAAAGGAGCGACTCAGAGGCTAAGTGACAGGCCAAGGACAGGAAAGTCACAGAACTGGGCTTCGACCCAGAGAGGTCTGACTCCACAGGGCCCCTGGCCTTTCTCCCGTCTGCCTGCTGCCCACTGACACAGCTGTGATCAGGCCTCGCCCTGCCCAGATACCATCTTGCTCTCCTCTGGTTTTCTGCTGTGGTTGCACTAAGATGCCTCAGAGGCTGGAAGGCGAGGAAGAGACACTGCAAAATTACAAAGATGCCGAGGCACAAGAAAAACAAGTGAGGGACAAAGCCCAGGACGCTTTGCCCTTGGCCACCCAGAGACGAAAGCTATCCTGGCCCCTCCCAAAGGCAAAGGATGTGCCCTTTCTATATGTCACTGACTCCTACAAAGTGAAGTACTGGGTGTTAGACCATGTGTTGCTAGGCCATCCATCGCTCTCCAAATACAGCGCTAAATGGCATATCTGGGCCATAAATCCTGCACAAGCACTTTGCAAACGGGTCCGTTTTTTGTCACCATTTCATTCCTTTTATACATCATTACCTATTCTAACCATTTTAGAGCAAACTGTTTGAGAAATAGAAGCACAGCTCACAGCTAGCAGCAGGCTCTCTTGCCCTGTCTGTTTCTTGGAAGATTTCACAGGTGACAGGGGAATGATGGAGGCAGATACTTATCATCTACAGATTTGCTCACACTTCTGCCTGGCTGACTTGTGCCCAAGTGGACTTAATGGGCTTCACTTGAGCCTTGCTGTGGCCACTGGGTATCTGCCTATGAACCAGGGATGTAGCACTTCGAATCACAGCCTTGTCGTGGGGAAGGGGCTTATGTAACTCAATGAAGCTATGAGCCGTGCTGTTCAGGGTCACCCAAGATGGATGGGTCCTAGTGGGGCGTTCTGACAAAATGTGCTCCACTGGAGGAGGGAATGGCAAACCACTCCAGTATTCTAGCCAAGAGAACCCCATGAACAGTATGAAAAGGCATAAGATATGACACCAGAAGATGAGACCCCCCCAGGTCAGAAGGTGTCCAATATGCTTCTGGGGAAGAGTGGAGAGCAATTATGAATAGCTCCAGAAAGAATGAAGAGGCTGAGCCAAAATCGAAATGGCACTCAATTTGGATGTATCTGGTCATGAAAGTAAAGTCTGATGCTATAAGAATAATATTGCATAGGAACCTGGAATGTTAGGTCCGTGAATCAAGGTAAATTGGACATGGTCAAGCAGGAGATGGCAAGAGTGAGTATCGACATTTTAAGAATCAGTGAACTAAAATGGACGGGAATGGACGAATTTAACTCAGATGACCATTACATCTACTGCTGTGGGCAAGGATCCCTTAGAAGAAACAGAGTAGCCATCATAGTCAACAAAAGAGTCCAAAATGCAGTACTTGGATACAGTCTCAAAACTGACAGCATGATCTTGGTTCATTTCCAAGACAAACCATCCAACATCCGAGTAATCCAAGTCTATGTCCCAACTACTGATGCTGAAGAAGCTGAAGTCAATCGGTTCTATGAAGACCTATCAGACGTTCTAGAACACCAATAGTAGATGTCCTTTTCATCATAGTGGACTGGAATGTAAAAGTAGGAAGTCAAGAGATACCAGGAGTAACAGGCAAGTTTGGCCTTGGAGTACAAAATGAAGCAGGGCAAAGGCTAAGAGAGCTTTGTCAAGAGAACACACTGGACATGATAGAACAGGATGTGATTACTCTCTTAGATAGCCAGCTCTGCCTGGAGTCTGCCTTATATAAACTTACCCAGCATTACTGGCTAGAGGCCCCAATACCAGAGAAACGGTGCCCCTTGCCCTTCTTGTAAAGAGAATGCTGTCTGTCCCAAGCCCCATCAGTGAACTGCCCTGGTAACCTAGCTGAAAGGTAGAGAGGTTTCAGAGTTACAGCTGCATCAGGGAAGGATAGCTGGGAGGAGGCTAATTGACCCCTAAATGACTCAGCATCAACATGCCAGATCTGGGGGACTTCCTTGGTGGTCCAGTGGTTTAGAATCTGCTTTCCAATGCAGGGGACCCGAGTTCGATCCCTAGTCAGGGAACTAAGATCCCCCATGCCAGGGACAACTAAGCCTGCACGCTACAACTACTGAACCCGAGTGCCACAACTAGAGAGAAGCCTAAACACTGCAACAAAAGATCCCACGTGCAGGAACTAAGACCTGACACGGCCAAATTTTTTTTTAATTCCAGTTTTGGTTTCTCTACATCCTAAACTAGGAAAGGTCTGGTAAAGGTGGATTAACATGTAGCTGGTTGACTTTCTTGCTAAAACAACTGGAGAAATAGAAGATATTTAAAATACCTGTTTGAAGACATCAGAGAGCTGCCAAAGAAGCAAGGACAAGGGACCAAGAGGGACCAAGAGCCCAGAGGGAAGGCAAGTTCAGGGTGAACGACCACTTGAGACTCCTGCAGCCTTTGCCAGTTCCAGCGCAGTGACTGGTGGCTGAAAGGCTGAACAAAGTGTAGGCATCTCAATGGCTTCAGAGGAGTGAAGTTGGAGTCTAGGGCCCAACAAGTAGCAAGGTCTGGGGAAAGCAGCCTTTTGGTTGAGAATTCCAAAGGGCTCCCCGCCAGAAGTGGGGCAAACAGGATACAGGCGAGGGCCCCGGAGACTAAGGCCAGCTTTGAATCAGCCCACCCCCCGAGCATTCCATGCAGCTACCACCAGTCAGCTGGAACCGGCGTGCAAGGTAGAGGCTTGTGTGTCCTGCGAAGCACTCAGACTTAGGAATTAGAAAGACCTGGAAGCTCTATCATGGACCATCACATGACTAGCTCCCTCAGCATCCTCCCCTTAACACAGAGGCTGACTCATTAAAAAAAAAAAAAAAATGAAATTGTGCCACTTATAGCAACAAGATGGACCTGGAGGTTATCATACTAAGGGAAACAAATCAGAGAAAGACATATATCACCTGATATCACTTATATATGGAATCTTAATGAATTTACAAAACAGCAACAGACTCACAGACTTAGAAAATGAATGTATGATTAATACAGGGAAGAGGGGGAGGGCTAGGTTGGAAGTTTGAGGTGGACATGTACACACTGCTGCTTTTTTCAAAATAGATAACCAACAAAGACCTACTGTACAGCAAAAGGAACTCTGCTCAGTATTCTATATTAACCTACATAAGAAAAGAATTTGAAAAAGAGATACTTATATATGTATAACTGAATCTCTTTGTTGTACACCTGAAACTAACACAACATTGTTAATCAGCTGTACTCCAATATAAAATTTAAAACATTTTAAAAAATAAACAGAGGAATAATTTAAAAAAACAAACAAACAGAGGCTGGCTGAGGCAACGCTGGAGAAGTGCCTAGTATCTCTAGCACGTACTGAGAGCTTGGGAAACAGGAGCAGCTGGCGGGGGGAAGAGCCATGTGCTGAGAACAGACAGGACACCGAGGCAAGTTCAAGCCCTGACAGAGCTCGGCGAATCACTTGGCGTCTCGGGGTCTCAGTTTTCTCACTCATGCATCCAAAGGTTGGATAACAACTCCAAGGACCACTTGTAACCTTTTTTTAACTTTTTATTTTGTACGGGTATAGCTGATTAACAATGTTGTGAGGGTTTCAGGTGGACCGCAAAGGGGCTCAGTCATACACGGACATGTATAAACTCCCCTCCCATCCAAGCTGCCACATAACATTGAGCAGAGTTCCCTGTGCCATAGAGCAGATCCTTAGTGGTCATCTTTAGTGTACATGCCCATCCCAAACTCCCTATCCTTTTCCCCCATCCCTCCCCCAGCCACGATAAGTTCCTTCCCTAAGTCAGTGAGTCTATTTTGCAAGTAAGCTCATTTGTATCATCTCTTTCTAGATTCCACATAGAAGGGATGTCAAGAGACATTTTTGCTTCTCTGTCTGACTTCACTTTCTGTCTGACACCCTCAAGGAAGGACCACTTGTAACTTTAAATTTTCTGTTTCACCTTGCAAAGTCTGAGGGGTGGTGGAGGGAGAGAGAAAGAAGATTTAGAGACAGTTATATGAATGTATAAACACATATAGACATGTCTGTACTCATAGACATATATAAATGAATACAAATCTGTACATAAATGCACATTTTTGTATATATTATATACTACATATATGCTTTTTTTTTTTAATATTTCTGTCTTCTCAAAAACACTTTCATTAAGGACTTCTCTTGTCCAAGGGCCTCCAGCAGGCATCACATTGCATGGGGGCAGTGGTTCCGGGAGACATAGCTGCCTGCACCTGAATACCAGGTACAGAGCTCAGATCCTCCTCTCCAGGGACAGCATCTTCCCTCTAACCAGAGCTGTTTCTTGCTTCAGGCTCCCGGGGCTCAGAGCCAGTGGAAGAGGAAGCGAAAGTGTTTGTAGAAATCAATCGCCAGTCCAGGATTGATGCTCGAGGCTGGTGCACCGAGATGTCCCAGGGGGACGGAATCGGGAGGGAGGAGGGAGGGAGGTTCTGGAGGGGGAGCATATGTAAACCCATGGCGGTTTCATCATTGTATGGCAAAACCAACACAATAAAGAAAATTTAAAAAAAAAACAAAAACAAAGTTAATTTAGTATCTGTCAGGTGCTTTAGACTCATGAACTCTTATTACAACAAGAAGAGGTATAAACATGCATACCCTGTGACCACAAGAGGATACTAAAACTTTAGAGAAGCTGGGTAATTGTAGGGATTGCACAGCTGTTAGGGCTGACGGAAATGACTTCAAAGCTTGTGCTCGTCATACTCTCAATTTTGTGCACCATGCATTGTTATACCACACCCTGGGAAGCAACCAATATCTCCAGGCTAAATGTTAGTGCTGACGTCAAATATTTCATCTCTTTTGACGTCAATCCTGAGCACCTAAAGGAATGTGTTTGGGTCGTGAGTCATTGTGTTTTGAAAACTATCCACATGTCCCTGGTAAAAATTAGAGATACAAAGATTAACTTAACATGCCCATTAGTACTTTGTTTTGTATGGTATAGTTTTTCCTATGGGACCATCACATAAATATGCTCTTGGTTATGAGCACAGAGAGCCACCTGAGTTCATTTAAGCTCTTGCGATTTGGAAGGGTTAAAGCTAAACAAATTAAAAGGAGAAGGTAAAAGGTCAGGACCAGGAAACAGAAAGGAGGAGGGAGAGGCTGAAGATAAGAAACAATCTGGGAAGAACTTCGTCACCACTGCCGCAGCCCAGCTCTGCCCCCACTGAATGCAGACTCCAAGGTGCCCGCCACTCTGCTGGGCTACACTGTCTCCAAGCAAGATGACCCGCTTGACATTCAGAGTGCCCGCTGAGCGGATCAGACTAGCTGACCCTATGCCACCTGCCCTTCCCTGCATTTGGCCTTCACAGGATGGAGAGACATTGGATTGATGCTGTAGTAAAAAAAAAGTGACACAACCTCCCACCCAAAGTTGTGTACCAGAGACTCTCCAAATCCAGAAAGGGATTCTTCTGCAAAGCAGATTTAAAAATTTAAAAAAAAAAAAAAAAGACAAATATCCAACTAACCTTGAAAGACTCTTCCAAATGGTTCTATTCACTGTAAATAATGTTCATTTGTATGCATTGAATTGAGTGACAACACTGGGAAATGAACAGTGCTTTCTTTTAAAAAAAAAAAAAAAAAGATGCTAAGCGTTTCCCCTGACTTAAACACCAAAAAGCGTTACACTTGATCCTGCAGCTTCTGTGTTAGGAAGCTAGAATTCCCAGGGGCTTTTTGTGAGCCTGGACTTGAGTAGGTGGAGGGGCTCAGAGGAAGGTCTGGGGCGTGTGCTGAGTTCTGCACACACCTGAGGTTAGAACTGGCCAGGGGCCAGGAAGGGGGACAACAACAGCATCCCAGGTGCTGCCCCTCAGGGAAGCGCGCTGAGAGAAGGTGGGGGTCGGTGAGGGGGTGTTGCAGAGTGAAGGACGAGTCAGGGACTCTGGGAGCAGAGGGCAACCAGGATAAGCTCACCTTCCTGGAGTTCTGGTCAAGAAACGGAACCCTTTCCTCCAGCAGAACTGTGTAACAGCTTCGCTGCTACTAGAAGATTCAGCATCCGTGTACTGATTAAAAGTGAGAAATCGTGGGCTTCTGGTGGCTCATGGGTAAGGAATCCACCTGTCAATGCAGGAGACACAGGTGTGATCCCCGGTCCAGGAGGATCCCGTGTGCCTCGGAGCAGCTAAACCCCGTGCGCCACAACTAGGGAAGCCTGTGCTCTAGAGCCTGGGAGCCGCAACTACTGAGCTCACAGCACCCTGGAGACCGTGCTCCCCAGCAAGAGGAGCCACCACAATGGGAAGCCCAGACACCACAACTAAAAAGTAGCCCGTGCTGGCCTCGCCTAGAGAAGAGCCCGTGCAACAACAAAGAGCCAGCACAGCCAGAAATTAACTGATTGATTAATTAATATTTAACTCTTGAGCCGGACTGCCTGGATTTGAATCCTAGCTTTTACCTGCGTGACCTCAGGCAAGTCACTTGACCTCTCTGTGCTTCAGCTTCTTCATCTGTAAAACAGAAACGAAAATAGTATCTGCTTCATAGAGTTACTGAAGATTAGGCCAGTGCTGAGAACACTTGGCCTTTAGTAACCTCTATACAAGTATGAATTATTATTATAAGGATCCTGTTTAAAGGTGCTGCAGTGCTCTTGATGCGGGCAAATGCATCTCCTGAGGCCGATCACTTACAATTTCTCCCTTGGCTCCTGGGCATCCTGTGGTATATCTCCGGCCTTTTCCTTCTGAGGTCATTTCACTCCTCTGGGTGACAGCCCCTGATCAGGTTTTTTTCTCTCTCCCTGATCTGCAACCTTTTGCTCTGTAGATTCCCCACTTTGAGACAGAAGACAGTCCACTGTGGCTTTCAAGAACCAGGGGGTATGTGTCAAGATCTTAGAGAATCTCCACTAGCATCCTCCTCAAAAGATGTGGCATCAGAAAGACAATGTCCCCTGCTCCTGTGCCATCAAGGGTAAGATTCAGTACACAGGGGACTTCCCTGGTGGTCCAGTGGCTAAGACTCTATGCTCCCCATGCAGGGGGTCAAGACTCAATCGCTGGTCGGGGAACTAGATCCCACATGCTACAACTAAGACCTGGCACAGCCAAATAATAATAAAATAAAAAAATCACAGGACAGCACTTTCCAAAAGTAACGCTTCAATTTCCAATCTCTCCCCGCTACCTTTCTAACTTTGCATATCTTGTCTTTATGTCCCTTTTGATACCTTCCCATGGGTAAGGGTTTCAAGTTACGATACCAGTTTCCAAGCATCTCGTTTGTCAGTCTGCTACCACCTTCCTTTGCAATATGAGAATAGTTGGCCTTTATTGGCTTAACTGAACTCCAGCTGAAATGAGTTAAGTCCCATTTTAAGGCCCTTTTGAGAGCAAGGGTGTTCATGAGCAAAAGGCACCTGCTTCATATAAATACTGAAAGGAAAATGGCCTGGGAACCTCGCTGGATGTCCAGGATTACTCCCAGGGTTCAGGGCTGAAGAAAACGGGTATTTCTTCCTTTGCTTGAAGCCATTTCCTCACCAGCGGAAGCAGGCTGCACCAGCATTGGAACTAAGGCTGAATCTACACAGGAATACTTTCCACCAGCTGTCTGCTCACTTTCCTTTGAGGCCAAGTTCATTATCCTCTTAAAAGCCTGCTTTCTCATGCAGAGGAGCTTGGCAGGCCAGGGAGTGTATGGTTCTTTGAAAGTGTGAAAGTGTTAGTCATTCAGTCCTGTCTGACTCTTTGCATTCCCATAGCCTATAGCCCGCCAGGCTCCTCTGTCTATGGGATTCTCCAGGCAAGAATACTGGGGTGGGTTGCCATTCTTTTCTCCAGGGGATCTTCCTGACTCAGGGATCAAATCCAGGATGATGTATGTTGCGTGTGTGTATATTATATATATAAATATATATCCGGTCCCATCACTTATTTATTTTTCAGGGCTCCAAAATCACTGCAGATGGTGATTACAGCCATGAAATTAAAAGACTCTTACTCCTTGGAAGGAAAGTTATGACCAACCTAGACAGCATATTAAAAAGCAGAGACATTACTTTGCCAACAAAGGTCCGTCTAGTCAAGGCTATGGTTTCTCCAGTGGTCATATATGGATGTGAGAGTCAGACTATAAAGAAAGCTGAGCACCGAAGAACTGATGCTTTTGAACTGTGGTGGTGGAGAAGACTCGAGAGTCCATTGGACTGCAAGGAGATCCAACCAGTCCATCCTAAAGGAGTTCAGTCCTGGGTGTTCATTGGAAGGACTGATGTTGAAGCCGAAACGCCAATACTTTGGTCACCTGATGCGAAGAGCTGAGTCATTGGAAAAGACCCTGATGCTGGGAAAGATTGAGGGCAGGAGAAGGGGACGACAGAGGATGAGATAGTTGGATGGCATCACCAACTCAATGGACATGGGTTTGGGTGGACTCCGGGAGTTGGTGATGGACAGAGAGGCCTGGTATGCTGTAGTTCACGGGGTCGCAAAGAGTCGGACATGACTGAGCAACTGAACTGAACTGAACTGAATCACATTGCTGTACAGCAGAAATTAACCCAATATTGTAAATCAACTATATGTCGGTAAAAAAATTTTTTTAAATAAAACAATTTTAAAGGGGAAATTTTGGCCATAAACACAGAGGGAAGACAAGATAAAGAGACCCAAGACGAATATCCTAGGAATATCCTAGGACTGAAGTGGTGCATTAACAAGCCAGGGAATGCCAAAGGTTGGCAGAAAACCACCAGAAATTAGGAAGAGGCAAGGAAGGATTCAGAAGTGCCATAACCCTGAGACAACTTGATGCCAGACCCCTAGCCTCCAGAACTGTGAAACCACCAATTTCTCTTCTATAAGTTATGCAATTTGTGGCACTTTGTTACAATAAGCCTAGTAAAATACATAGATACCCACATACAGTACTTAGCCCTCAAATCCTCCCCTGTCAAGCTCAGAAGCATCTATGCCTAGTGCTCAGAGAGCTCCCAGATGCCCTTTGACAATAAAGCTGGCCTGGCCCTCCATGTCTCACTCATTCATTCATTTCCTTAAATTCCCCAAGTACCAGTTCCCTGCCAGATGCTATTCTGGTTCCTTGCCTTGGATTTCCCAGGCAAGAATACTGGACAAGTCTGCCATTTCCTTCTCCAGGGGATCTTCCTGACCCAGGGATCGAACCTGTGTCTCCTGTACCAGCAGGCGAATTCTTTAACACTGAGCTACCTGGGAAGCCCAAAACAATTATACTACAATAATAAAATAAAATTTTAAAAATAATAATGAGAAGTCAACTCGATCAATCATAGTAGAAAGACAACTGTATCATCTGTACGTTAGACTTTTAAAGGCTCCCTATAAAAATATTACAAAATCATTAAGTGAATAGGAAACCAAAGAATCCACAGCAAAAACTTAGAGGGAAAAAAAAGTGTGATAGAGAGTGGGCAGGTAATTAATTTAAAAGCATGGATCGTGTTCCCTCTCTAGATTGTGTGATATCTGAGCTATTTGGCAGCTTTGTTTTTTTAATTAATAGACTCTTTTTTTTTTTGGTTTGTTTTAGATCCACAGAAAAATTGAACAGAAAGTACAAAGAGTTCCCCCTCACACACTCTCCCACCTCCAGTTTATCTGGCAGCTTTTTAAAATTGGTAATCTGATGTGATTTCTCATCCTAAAGAAAAATCTTTGTGTCTAATTTTATGTCTGTCACCTTGTGTGTGTTTTCTTTAAGAGCGCCTGCAAAATCTCACCAGCTTCAAGTCCCACAAAACCCAGACCCCTTCCTGTCCCCTCTTTAGTCTGTTTCATTACCATGCAGTGCCACGAGGTGGGCATATCAGAGCCAGACTGGGAACTGAGCCACAGGGAGGGTGAAGGACGTGCCTGGAGACACAGGAGGAAACACTGAGGCCAAGAACTGGCACCCAGAGCCTTCTAGACAGCCCGCCGCCAGTCGCCTCCTGCGGGGTGCCCGGATGCAGTCACCTCTGCAGGCAGATATTTGACTTTACCTTCTCATCCGGGAACAGGGACCATAACAATAACAGGCTGGTGGTCACTTAGCCACACGCCCGAAATTCAGGAAGCTCCAAAAACAGAGAGCTTTTCCAGAATCAGCAGCAGCAGAATTTAAAACTCAACTATAAGCAGAGCAGGCTTGAAATTCAACATTCAAAAACCTAAGATCATGGCATCAGGTCCCATCACTTCATGGCAAATAGATGGGAAAACAGTGACAGACTTTATTTTCTTGGGCTCCAAAATCACTGTACATGGTGACGACAGCCATGAAATTAAAAGATGCTTGCTCCTTGGAAGAAAAACTATGACCAACCTAAATAGCATATTAAAAAGCAGAGACATTACTTTGCTGACAAAGGTCTATCTAGTCAAGGCTATGGTTTTTCCAGTAGTCATGTATGGATGTGCAAGTTGGGCTATAAAGAAAGCTGAACATCAAAGAATTGATGCTTTTGAAGTATGGTGTTGGAGAAGACAACAGATCATGCACGGCAGTTACTTTTCACAAGTCTGTAGGGCTCTGCATTCTGAAATATATCTAGCCCCAGGGGCTTGGATAAGGGGTTACAAACCCGAACCTAATTCATAGATGGTGGTGGTAAGGATACAAAATAATATAGCATATGAATGGGCTTGGAGAAGTATACAGTGCTTGCCAGGTGCCAGCACCATTCATAGCCCTAAAAGTGGAGAAGGAAGAAGGAAGCTGGACTTCCCTGGCGGTACAGTGAATAAGAATCCACTTGCCAAAGCAGGGGACACGGGTTTGATCCCTGGTCCAGGAAGATTCCACATGCCGCGGGGCAGCTAAGCCCGTGTGCCACACTACTGAAGCCCATGAGCCCTAGAGTCCGTGCTCCGCAGCAGAAGAAGCCACCGCTGTGTGTAGCTCCTGCTCGCCACACACAGCAGCAAAGACCCAGCACAGCCAAAATAAGCTAATTAATTTAAAAAAAAAAAAAAGATGGGAGAAGCCTCATTTCAAGCCGAGCAACAGGGCCACTTGAAATATTGCCTGAAAGCAAGCTCGCCACCTACATAATGACACCAACTCTGTGCCCGTTTGGGGCACGCTCCCCTCTTCACACATCTGGATTCTGAAGGAGCCCACACCTGCAAGGGTAGTAGGAAGCTGGGACCCATTCCCAGGTCCCCATTGATGAACCAGGCTGCCTCAAAGCTCTTTGGGCCCCCATTCCTCATCTCTAAAATATGGGGGAGAATAGCTAACTGTGCTCTGTTATAGGCTGAAATGTGTCCTCTTCCCCCCAAAAAAATTAATTGTGTTGACATTCATTACCTCAGAATATGACCTTGTTTGGACATAAGATCTTTATGGAGGCCATCATGTTAAAAATGAGTTCAGAGGGTATGAACTGATATCCTTATAACAAGAGGAAAATTGGACATAAAGACATAGCATGGAGAGGCACGTTGAGGCCCCACCACCCACAGGCCAAGGACAGAGGCCTGGAAGAGATCCTTTCCTCCCAGCTTCCAAAGGATCCAATCCTGATGTCACCTTAGTTTGGACTTCCAGCCTCCAGAACTGTGAGATAATAAATTATCTACTGTTTAACACATCCCATCCATGATGGCAACCCCAACAAATGAATACAGTCTATGTCAAAGTAAGGTCTCCCTGTGTATGTGTCTGTCCACCATTACTGTTACTCCCATGGCGATGGTGTGTGCTCTATGATGCATATTTGATCATTTCAGCAAATTCAGCCGAAGGTTGAGCCTGATGTTGACAGGAAGCAAATTTCATAATTCTCTATGAGAAATCAACTTTGCATAAGCACCTGGCGCTAGCAGTAAAGAACCTGTCTGCCAAAGTGAGAAACATAAGAGACGCAAGGTCGAGCCCTGGGCAAGAAGGTCCCCTGGAGGAGGGTGTGGCAACTGGTGGACAGAGGAGCCTGGCCTCCCAAGAGGTCCCAGATGATGCCTGTGCCTCCCAAGAGCCCCATCTGTGTCTGGAGCTCCCTCTTCCTGGACATCAAAATTCAGCCTATTCGTCAGAGGCTGAAGGACACATCTGGAGTAGGAAATGGCAGCCCACTCCAGTATTCTAGCCTGGAGAATCCCATGGCCAGAGGATCCATGGGATTACAGCCTATGGGATCAAAAGAGGTGGATACCACTGAGCGACTAAGCGTGAAAAACACATCTGAACTTCTGAGAGGCCCCCGTACCTTCCTCTGGGACAAGGAGAGAGAGTTAAGACATTAGATACCATTACCTAGATTTAATGCAAAAAGCGTAGAAAATCATCACCCACCAAAGGCCAATGAATAAAACCAACCTGCAAAGTATTAATAGAATACACTAATTTGCAGCCTCTGACCAGATCAGCGCTGCCTTTCAGATTTGCCTGCCTGAGCTCCACTTCCCAGCCTGGGACACCAAAGCCTCCAGTGAGCTCGCAAAGCTTTCTTTTCCATTAAGCAAAGATCAAAGAACAAAGATTACTAATGGCAAGAAGCACCCAGGGAGCACCCCGATGTCGGCCCTCTGTGCACCAGGCGCATAAGCAGGACCTGCAGTCCTGCGCCAGGAGCTCAGAGCTGCCCTGGCCCCAAGGCCCAGCTCATCAGATCTGCTTCCTGTGCTGTGTAATAGGCTCTGGGATGCAAACGTCCCTGCGCGCATCCTCAGGGACCGTGTGAATACATCAGGCCATTTACTCTCTGTTCTTGAATTCAGAGGTGGCTCCAGGGCTTCACTGGTGGCTCAGTGGTTAAAAGTCTGCCTGCCAATGCGAGGGACATGCATTCAGTCCCTGGTCTGGGAGGATCCCAATGCCTCGGGGCAACTAAGTCCACGAGCCACAACTACTGAGACCTAGCTCTGGAGCCCACGAGCTAAAACTACTGAAGCCTGAGCATCCCAGGGCCTGTGCTCTGCCACCAGAGAAGCCACCACAATGAGAAAGCCCATGTACCGAAATGAAAACCCGAGGCTGGCGGCAGATGGACCCCCCCAGGGAAAAGCAATTGGAGATTCATTGTCCACTGACTGAAACTCCAAGACAAGAATAGCAGGGAAGTTAAGGGAGGAGGCTGGACCTTGCACAGACCACATATTTCTCATTCCTGAAGTCAAGAGACCTCCCCCACCACACATGGCACAGAAAAGGCTCCTTGGAAGCCAAAGGGGCGTCATGTCAAGAGATGTTCTACCCATAGGCCTTTGTGGTAGGATCCATCTTGACTAAGAGATGCATTTACACACATGGGAGGATGCTGAGATGCCCCAGATGTGGACTGTGAACCAGGCAAATCGGAATGACTGGCCAAAGGAAACCCAGAAGAAATGCCCCAGAGAAGTAATTCAAACTGCCAATGAGGGTGCAACTCAGCAACTCAGACTCTCCCTCTGAATCTGCCCGTGTGTCTAACCACACGTACTGTAATTCTTTTTCCTTCTGATAAATACTTGACTTGCTTCACTGCTTTCCATCCTTGTGGAAATTCTTTTCTGCAAAGGTGAAGGGCCAGGGCCCTGGTCACTGACCACTGGTCCAGTGGCTAGGATTTGGTGCTTTCACCACCATGACCTGGCCTCCGTCTCTGGTTGAGGACCCAAGCCCGCTGTAGGCCAAGGCCACCCGCAATCAGACCCAGCACAGCCATTAATAAATAAATAATTTTTTAATGTATATAGAACGTATGAAACTTAAGAAAAGAAAAGGTGGCTCCAAGTCACCTATCCTGTAAAGACAGACAAGGGAATGTTAACAACTGCCCACTCCACACACTTTCACACAAGCTGAGACAGAGTTCCTTCCTCTTGCCTTGCAGGGTGCATAGTGACAGATTCCCAAAGAGCACGTTGCCCGAGCGCCAAGCTGGGTGAGAGCTGAATGGGCCCTGGTATGTCCTTACCTGAGCCCACATTTGCTCAGGAAGACTCTTCCCATAGCCAAGTGTCCGCTTGGCTGAGGGAAGATGCTGTGACAGGCCAGGTGCCCTTCTAGTCTAAGCGAACAGTCTGCCAGGCACAGGCCTGCTGGGGTCAGTGACAATTAGCTGCTTCCAGCTGGGACACCGAAGGATTAAGCTGTCTGTCCGTGGCACACTGGATGGTCACCTGAGAAGCAGAATGGCCAGAGCAACACCACCAGAGCCAACAATTACTTACTGAATGAATGAATGGAAGACCCTTCACCTTAAGTCATCCAGCACACCGTGCTTTTCTGCTAACTGTGGCTCAGACAGTAAGGAATCTGCTGGCAATGCAGGAGACCTGGGTTCGATCCCTGGGTAGGGGAGATCTCCTGGAGTAGGAAATGGCAGCCCACTTTAATACTCTTGCCTGGAGAATCCCCATGGATAGAGGAGCCTAGCAGGCTATAGAGTCTATGGGGGTCACAAAGAGTAGGACTGAGGGACTAACACTTTCACTTTCATTCACGTGTAGGACACATTGCCCCATTTCACACAAAATGTAGTGGAAAACATCAGGAAAGCAGATCCTACAACATGAAGCACCTTTTGCAGTAGTAGAAGGTTTAATGTGGTCACTAAAGTCTAGGTTACCTTAACTTCCTACTGAGGGCTGCCAAAAAAACCCTACTCCCTGCCTCCCACACCAAACCACCTCACCTTGTGCACAGCTTAGAACAGGTATGCCAGCCCTGTGCCAGCTGTTAGGCTGAACTACACTTCCCAGGATTCCCTTTCCTTGTGTGTTTCCTCTTAGCATGGGCTCCAAGAGAAAGTCTCTCAGGAGAGTTGGAAGATGGAAGGGAGGCGGCAGCTATTTTGTAGCACAGAGGTTGTTGCTGATCCATTGATTCACCTCTGAGGTGAAGCAGAAACTGGTCTTGTCATTGTTCTCTTCTTCTAAATATTCCTTCTGTGTCTCTGCCTCCTGGACATGTGTGTTCAGATCCAAGTGTGTGCTCTGGCTCCTGCAGGCTATCTTCATTTCCAAGGTCAAATGTAATAAGAACAGATGTAGAGTTCAATTCATCTTCATGGGGTTTCAACCTGTGCACAGGGGGTTCCAACCTGCTTGTGATCTTTCCGTCTTGACCACCTGACTGGTGGCTCACTGGACTGAGACAGCCTTGCAGGGACAGCTTGTCCAGTGTCCTTAATTGCAGAAGCCAAGCCCCTGTAGAACATGAATTATATATTTATCCTGATTCTTGACATGAACCCTGTCCAATAAAACGAGTAAGGGATTTTAGAGACAAAATCCTTTTAAAAAGAGATAGGTGGAAGCAATGGCACAAGATATAAGGGCAACTAGCACAGATTATGATAGTCAAAACTCACTAAATATCAATATCAATTTTAAGTGGACGGGGGTTTTGTGAAGATGAAAGGAGCAATGCTTGTGAAAATGTTTTGAGAACTATGAAATACTATTCAGATGTCAGGTTTCATTATTTCTACACTTAGAGATGTTACTTATATTATCACTAATATAGACAGAGACTGGGCTTCCCAGGTGGCACCAGCCTGCCAATGCAGGAGACAGAAGAGACACGCGTTCAATCCCTGGGTCAGGGAGATCCCCTAGGGAAGGGCATGGCAACCCACTCCAGTATGCATGCCTGGAGAAGCCCATGGACGGAGGAGATTGGCAGGCTACAGTTCACAGGGTTGCAAAGTCGGACAGGATGGAATGACTTCGCATGCATGCACACGTGGAAAGACTGTCGCTGTGTCTGAGGAGGCAGTTCTAATTCTTTCAGACTGGTAACGTGTCTTTTAAAACATGTATCTCTGTACCAAGTACCACCTTACGTCGGCTCTACCTGTGTGCTCTCTTCTGCTTATGTTGCAGGCTCGCACACGTTCCCAGGCAGTTTTAGAATGGTCAGGGTATGCAAGGATTGCCCACTTCCTCCCACCCCCACCCCATGGGACTTGCCATGAAGTCATGTTTCCAAAATTGGGATCCAATGGCCAGATCCCATGGTTGGCTCCTACCTTATGAACCAAACAGTCTTGTTTCCAAACATATATGGTAATTAGTGTCCTAGGAGAGCTATGAAGCCAGTCACATACTTTCTTCATTTCAACATAGATTGACCCCACTGTCTCCAACTCAGTCCCTGCCATTTCATTTTCTGCCTGCTATTCTACTTCCTACAAATACTCCTAATTGGTCTGGGGACCTGAGGCCATCTTCCTCATCCCACAAGAGCTGACATTTTTCTGCCTTGTTATGGTGACTCTCCTGGAATGACTGCTATTCCCACCAGGTTCTAGAGGATTCCACTGCTGTGTTGGAAGCCACAGGATGGAATGACCTGTCACAGTCCACTTCTAGAATTAAGAATGAGACCACTCTCCCCCTTAGGATTGTGGCCAGACATTCAGGGACTCTCTTCCAACTGAGCCCAAGAGGCCAGGTCAATTCTCCGTAGTTAGCTCTCCTTGCACACAGTCCTAACTAGCATATGGCGCCTTCTGCCTTAGAGCCCAAGTTTACCTTAGCTACCTTAGTTCTGGTCTCTCAAACTACAAAAGCAGTTGAGGCAGCCCGAAGGAGGCAGATATGCTTCAGAAAAAACATTCAGTAACTGGATCCTGATTCAAACCAACCAACCACAGAGGACATCTTTAAAACAATCAGGGAAATGTTAATGTGGGCAGTGTATTAGATGGTGCTAAGGGAACCATTAATTGTTCTGGGTATGATCATTGTAAGGCAGTTTTCTAACAGTCCTTAACAGAGATTTATATTGAACTGCTTACAGGTGAAATGATAGTGATATGGGATTTGTTTAAAATAATGCAGAAAAAAATAAATGGGTGAAAGAGATAAAATAAGATGAACAAAATGGTGATAATGCTAGATCTGAGTAAGGGTTTGAGGGGGCTCAAAAAACTATTCTCTCTATAGCAGAAATTAACACAACATTGTAAATCAACTATAGTTCAGTTTTTTAAAAGATAGGGTGATGGTGGTATAGTCACTAAGTCATGTCCATCTCGGGACCCCATGGATCATAGCCCACCAGGCTTCTCTGTCCACGGGATTTCCCAGGCAAGAATACTGGAGTGGGTTGCTGTGCCCTTGCCTATGGGATCTTCCAAACCCAGGGATCGAACCTGCATCTCCTACGTTACAGATGGATTCTTTACCACTAAGCCACAGGGGAATAATTTTTAAAAGATATATATGTATATAATCACTGCAAAAACTAAGTGGCTTTAAATTTTAAAAGTAAGAATGTATATTTATAACTGAAGCACTTTGCTATACAGCAGAAATTAACACAACATTATAAATCAACTATGCTTCAGTTAAAAATTTTTTTTATTTCTCTCTATATATCATACTGGTCAAAATTTTCCACATCAGTTCTTTTAATTTCTTAAAAATGTACAGAGACTTTCTACCTACAGCTGAGTTGCTACTCTATCAGAGCTTGTGACAACCTCAACTCCAGTCAGGAAATGGGAATACAAATTGGATAGAGAAAAATCTGAGTTTTCTCCCAGGAAAATGGCACGAGGAGTGAATGAACACAGAATCGTGAGGTTCCCTTTTAAAACTTACTCTCCCTGGATTCTAAAAACTTCAGTTTATTGACCGACTTTTAATGGCTATATCCAAGACCAACAAGGACTTCCCCGACAGCTCAGCAGTAAAGAATCTGCCTGAGATGCAGGAGACACAGTAGACACAGTTTGATCCCTGGGTTGGGAAAATCCCCTGAAGGAGGAAATGGCAACCCACTCCAGTATTCTTGCCTGGAGAATCCCATGGACAGAGGAGCCTGGGGGACTACATACAGCCTATGAGATTGCAAAACGTTGAACACCACTGAGCGACTGAGGACACATACATCAAGCCTATTAGACTCTACAGGAAAGTAAAGCCTAGCAATAAGAATATATAAAGATTTTTATATCTTTTTTACAAATTTACTTTGCTTATGTCTTGAAATATATGTGTAATATCATAAATATATTTAAAATGAAAGAGTTGCGACTGTTTGAGGAAGTAATAAAACATGGTATCAAGTTCAAATACGCCCTCAAATGTTAATAAACATAGGCAACAAAAGCTACTATCCACATTATTAGATTTGGCCATTAATATGAAATAGAGGCCCCTTCCACACTGTCAAACAGAAAACTTATCACTCTTTCAGATTATATTGTCACCCAATAAAAATACTCCTACATTTTGATCCTAATGGAGTTTTCAGGGGGTTCTAAGGCAGAGTTAAGATATCCAAAATTATACTGAGAAATTTCACTTCATCTTTTTAAATAGATGACTAATTTCAATTTTCTTACACAGTGTTGGACACTCACTCCACACAGCGGATGGTACATGTGTGTAGAAATCCTCTTCTTTCTTTCTGGGAGGCGATAGTTCCATTCCGATACCATCAGCCCATCTTACCCAATGGTCAAGGAGTCTTTCAATCAGCAAATAGGAATTGAATCGCCGTGATGTTTCAGGCATTTCCACAGGCAAAGACTTTAATGAAATGGGCTTGTTCAGTAAAACATTCAAAGGTGTGGTTTTTTTCAGTAGTCATATATGGATGTGAAAGTTGGAGAAGGTTGAGCACTGAAGAATTGATGCTTTTGAATTGTGGTGCTGGAGAAGACTCTTGAGAATCCCTCAGACAGCAAGGAGATCAAAGCAGTTGATCATAAAAGAAATCAACCCTGAATATTCATTGGAAGCACTGATGCTGACACTGAAGCTCCAATACTTTGGCCACCTGATGGGAAGAGGCGAGTCATTGGAAAAGACTCTGATGCTGGGAAAGATTGAAGGCAGGAGGAGAAGGGGATGACAGAGGATGAGAATATTGGATGGCATCACCAACTCAACGGACATGAGTTCAAGCAAACTCAGGGAGATGGTGAAGGACAGGGAAAGCCTGGCATGCTGCAGTCCTTGGGGTCACAGAGTCAGACACAACTTAGCAACTGAACAGCAACAGTGACACAGTCATGAAAGCTAACGTTTGAAGTGCGTTTTTGTGGCTTACAAAGAATAATGTTCTCTTACTATCTGAGCAAGTCTCTGAACCGCAGTTTGTTCATTTGAAAAGGAAGGAAAATATTATCACCCAGTTGAACAGTTTTGAGGTTTGAGTAGCTGTTAGGATTTTTGTTCGGTTTTTTTTTTTTTGCCTTTATTTTAAAAGTCTTGAGCAACCACTTTGCACTAGGGGACATGTTTCTTGACAAGGACTTCTTTGAGCTGCGCTGTGTCTCTGTTGCTGAAAGTGGGCTACTTGCTAGTTACAGTGCACGGGCTTCTCACTGTCGTGGCTTCTCTTGCTGTGGAGCACAGCTCTAGGAAAGCAGGCTTCAGTGATTGCATCTCTCAGGCTTCAGAGCTTGGGTTCAGTAGCTGTGGTGTATGGGATTAGTCGCCCTGTGGCCCATGGAATCTTCCCAGACCAGGGATCAAACCCACGTCCCCTCCGTTGGCAGGAGGATTCTTAACCACTGCAGCAGGTGCTATGTTCCTATGGTTATCCTAGACAGTTACTGTAATGATTTTAAGAATTGTGACAGTTCCTAGCACCCAGCTTGACAGGGTGCAAGCTCCTTAAATGTCCCTTCCCCTCCCTTTCACTTATTTCACTGGATCTTTCCTGGGACCCCCTCCTGGCCCAGGTTCCCAGCCTGCTTCTTTGGCAGTGATTCAATCTCCCTTCTGCCTCAGGCCTCACATGAATGAAGCCCAGTCCATCATGAGAAGCATCCAATGTCAGCACAGCACTGTGATGGGCAGGGCTCCCACCAGCCCTGCCAATGTGACCCAGACAGGGCGGTGGGCTGTGGAACTGGAGACGGGAGGAACCAGTCAGTTCTGCTGCATTGAATTAGATAGACTGAAACTTTTAACCACTTCTGATGCTGCTGAATTCTTGGGAACCGCTGGAACAAGCAAAGCTTTGTGTTCCATTCTTGGCAAGGCTGACCCACAAAGAGGGCTCCCTCAGAGCTTACAAGGGGGCTGGGGGCGAGGAGGGGCCCTGAATGGCTCGGCAGACTCTCCCACTCCTCAATTATTAGTAACATCAATCCCCTTCTTCCCCGTCACATTGTCTTAGTTCTCCCTTCTGGCCGAGGAATTAATGCTCTGTGATGTACAATTCCGAATGACATCACCTCGGTTCTTTGAAATTCAAAGAGCGGGATTAATGAACCACAAACTTCAAGCAGATTGGCCGTGTAATCCATCACATCTGACCGCAGCTTTGCCACTGCCTTGAATTCCAAAGGAAGGCAGAAATTTCCCAGGCTGTTTTTGAAAATGAACACAGGAGCTTGAAACAGCAGCCTACGCTGCATCCATCATCCCGAGCAATGTCACGTGTCTTCTGTGTGCTGGAAATTAAATGGTCTCATTCACTGTCCAGCACTTTTTTGTTGAGAATTTAACCTGTTCCAATGCTATATTAAATTCCAATCTTTTCCAGAAAAATCTGCATTTCCTCATTTCACCAATCTATTGAAAATATCCCTCTTGGCAGCCTTTCAGAAAAGCCATATGAATTGCAAACTCCTTTAGATTTTGTTGAAGTATTAAGAACACTACTTATCTACAAATTCAACTGAGGCTCTTTTATTTCATTTCCCCAAGCTCCTTTTACATAATGTCAGGGCCACAAAAACCAGGAGCAGTGACTGGTCACCGCCATTCACCGTTCCTTCTGTGGGGAAAATGACATTAAAGTCGGCAAATGAAAAAATATATATCAAACTAATTACCTCCTTTTCCTCCAAAGCAAAAGATAATCTAACACCATTCTTTTGGACATAATGCCACTTATTTCACATAAAGGGGTTTATATGTGCTCAGAGAAAGGTGGTGTTCAATACGTGTGAATCAAAACCCAAATTAGCTAATTAACTGATGTGTCTGACAATGAAATGAAGAATCCATATGCTGTGAAAATTGTCAAAGGCACAGAAGATGTCACAGAAAAATGTCATGTCAGGTGAGATTAGTTCAGAATTTCTCTGCCGGTGAAACAAAAGAAGCTTCTTTTTTTAAAAAAAAAAAAGCACCATAGCATAAAAGTTTGGTTAGCTGGGATGATCAGGAAATGAATCTTTGCTGGATTGCTAAATTTTCCAGAGAGCTGAAGGGAAGCGTTTGTTTTTGGTTTTTTGCCACTCCCCTGCATTGAAAGTGTGAAATCTTAACCACTTAGACCACCAGGGAAGTCCCTGAAGGAAGTTCTTTAAACAACCAGAATTTTTTATCTTGACTATTACCCTATTAATGTGGCTTGCTGATTCAGAATCATCATTATGAACACCACAAATTATTTATTGAAGGTCTAGGAACTTGTTGTAGCGGGGGACTATTTGTCCCTTGTTAAGTTGCTCCAAATGGTGCTGGATATGTCTGATGAAGGAAAGTGAAAATGAAAGTCACTCAGTTGTGTCCGACTCTTTGCGACCCCATGGACTATACAGTCCACGGAATTCTCCAGGCCGGAATACTGGAGTGGGTAGCCTTTCCCTTCTCTAGGGGATCTTCCCAACCCAGGAATCAAACCCAGGTCTCCTGCATTACAGGAGGATTCTTTACCAGCTGAGCCACAAGGGAAGCCCTCTGGATTTTGCCTGATGGTGATCTCAAACTGAGTTCTCTGTTTCCTGCTTCTCAGGTGGGCTTGAGAAGACTGAGTCTCAAACAGCTGACATGCTGCTGAGGTGACTTCCAAGGTGTCATTTCTGATGATGAAGCGTTTACCTTTCCCAAATTCCTGACCTTTAGTAAGAATTGGTTAAGATGTGGGTCATGTAGAATGTGTCCAAACTAAAGGCTTCAATCATGTACGTTTTTTGCAAGAAGAGACTAATGCAGTAATCATTTCTTTAATAGTCTCCACGGTTTATAGGGTGTGATGGGGAAACCCATTCCTAACTAATCCAATCTTGAGTTATACAGAAAAGACAAAATTAGATTTCCAACTAGAGCTTACCGGCGTGTGTGTGTGCTCAGTAGTTCAGTCCAGTTCAACTCTTTCCAGTGCCTTGGACTGTAGCCCACCAGGCTCCTCTGCATGGGATTTTCCTGGCAAGAATACTTGAATGAGTTGCCATTTCCTGCTCCAGGGGATCTTCCTGACCCAAGAATCGAACCCATGTCTCCTGAGTCTCCTGCATTGACAGGTGGATTCTTTACCACTGAGCCACCTGGGAAGGCTGGCAATCAAATATCTCACTGAAAATTCTAGTAAACCCCAGGAAAAGTCTATGCTGATGGAGAAATGGATGATATCAATATCACTAAAAAGTTACAAGGTAACACTTCAAGATAAACCAATCCTTGAATTTAACTACTGCTATACCATCTCTGTGTTTCTGGTTCGTAAAAATTTTCGGAATACCTAGTTCATGGCAACCCACTCGAGTACTCTTGCCTGGAAAATTCCCTGGACGGAGGAGCCTGGTAGGCTGCAGTCCATGGGGTCGCGAAGAGTCAGAACCGACTGAGCAACTTCCCTTTCACTTTTCACTTTCATGCATTGGAGAAGGAAATGGCAACCCACTCTAGTGTTCTTGCCTGGAGAATCCCAGGGATGGTGGAGCCTGGTGGGCTGCCATCTATGGGGTCGCACAGAGTCGGACGCAACTGAGCGACTTAGCAGCAGCAGCAAACATTTGCACTTATACTTCAATGTATATAAATTTTCTAGAAACCTGAAGCTGTTTAAAGTGACTATAGACTTTTTTTTCTTTTTTTTAAAATTTATTTATTTATTTTAATTGTTTTTGC